>APFE030756039.1:31134-100275 GCA_000404065.3 Pinus taeda
GGATCATGATAGTCTTAAATACTTTTTAGAACAAATATTATCTTCAAAAGAGCAGCAAAAATGGGTCACAAAGATGTTGGGTTATGACTTTGAAACCATCTACAAAAAAGGGAAGCAAAATGTTGTGGCAGATGCACTATGAAGAAAGATGAGGATGTGGAAGCATTGCTTTGCACCATTTCTATTATCCAACAAGATTGGATAAACGAATCAAGGGATGAATGGTAGAATGACGAAGAAGTGTGGGCACTCATTCAAAAGTGACAACAAGATCCCAATACATCTGATACATTTAGCTGGAAAACTGATTTGTTAGGGTACAAAGATCACTTATACCTATGTAAGAATTCCAAACTCAAATAAAATATTCTTATGGAATTGCACACTTCTCCCTTAGGAGGTCACTGAGGATTTTTAAAAACTTTCCATAGTGTTAAGAAGGAATTTTTTTGGGATGGCCTAAATTAGATATTCAAAATTTTGTGGCAAAATGTTTGGTTTGCCAACAAAATAAAGTTGAAACAATTAAGATCCCAGGGGTCTATTATAACTTGTATCCATTGCAAGCCAACGTTAGGAGGAGATTTCAATGGATTTTATTAGAGGTTTACCCAAGTCTGAAGGAAAGAGTGTCATCATGGTGGTAGTTGACAAAGTTATCAAGTATGTGCATTATCTCATCCATTTAAAGTGAGTACAATTTCTACTGCATTTATGTAAACAATTCAAAGACTACATGGAAACCCAAAGATTATTGTAAGCGATAGAGATCCCATTTTCATTGGAAATTTTTGGACAAAGTTGTTTTCTTGTCTCAGTACTTAGTTAGCTCATAGCTCATCTTATCATCCTAAATCTAATGGGAAAACTGATATAGTAAACAAATATTTGGAAGCATATCTTTGTTGCTTTGTCTTTGATAAATAGACACAATGGGTCAAATGGTTTCCTCTGGCTGAATGGTGGTATAACACTTCCTTCCATACTACAGAAAAAATGACCCCATTTATGGCACTTTAAGGATATCATCCACCATCCATCACATCATATTTAAGAGAAAAATCTAAGGTTCAAAAAGTCTAAGCTCACATCGAGCATCAACAATAAGTTCTCTAACTCTTAAAGGATAACCTCACTTTGGCGCATAATAGAATGAAACAGCAGACAAATCAACATCGCAACGAAAGAAGTTTTGATGTAGGTGATTAGGTATTTCTACATCTACAACCATATAAACAAATGTCCCTCAAGCAAGCTAAGAAGGATAATAAAGTATGACCAAAGTATTATAGTCCATACAAGGTGTTGCAAATGATTGGTACTATGGCATACAAATTGGGGCTTCCTGTAGCTCCCCGAGTGCACCCAATTTTCTATGTTTCATGTTTAAATAAGGTTATAGGTGACAAGCTCCCAGTTCAAACAATATTGTCAAAACTTGACAAGGAAGGAAAAATCATATTGGAACCTCAAGCAGTCACAGAAACAAGAACTCGACAACTATGAAATGGATCAATTTCAGAGTATCTCATTAAGTGGAAGAACTTACTCGCTGAATATTCCATGTGAGAGGATGAGAACTTTATACAAAAGCATTCAGAACTACTCAAGCGTTGAGGACAAAACTTTTTTGAAGGAGAGGGTCATGTTAGGTCCGTATAGTACTAGTGATTCCCCCATTACTATTGTCATTATAGCCCTTATTGTTATTATTGTACCCCTATTGTCCCCATATTGTTATTAGCATGCCCCATAGAAGCCCAATATTGTTATGTCATCTTTGATTATATTGTGACCCCTTCGACTCCTATATATAGGAAGGAGGTTTAGTGATTTGTATCATCCAAGAATTTTTAATTTGTGTAATGTAAAGGAGGTTTCCCCTCGAAGGGGTTGATTTTGAAGTCGTTGATCTACATTTTCTATCTTTTTGTGAGTTGGTTAATAACAATCTACCCCAACTCATTTACATGAAGTAATTTCCATGGGCTCGTTCGACGAGTGGGGTATTGACTTCTTGACTTGCAACCCACAATCCCAGAATGACCATAAGTATATAGTAGTCACCATTGACTACTTTACCAAGTGGAAAGAGGCCATGCACACATTTAATAATATTTTTGATACCGCCACTCAATTCTTATTCAATCATGTCATCACATGGTTCAACATACCTAAGGATCTAGTCATATACCATGGTAAAAATTTCGAGAATGATATTTTTCTAGAATTATATCAACTCTTTGGTTTATCCCATGAGTTTGCTTCTCCATACTACCCCTAGTCCAACAACTAGGTAAAAGTTGTTAAAAATTCCTTAAGACAATGTTACAAGGTATGGTGAACAAACAAAAAACCAACTAGCATAACATGATATTCTTAGTCTTGCAAGCATACCATACCTCGATAAAAACATACATAACTTCACTCATTTTCACCATTGAGCTTATCTCATACACCTCACCATTAGATCAAAGGCTAGTACAACTATAATACATTGATGAAATGTGACAAGACTCTCTCTAATGAAATGAAGCCCATAAAAAGAAGACCAAAGCCTCCTTTTATTTCAACATAACCCCTTGCTCATTCACTAAGGGGGATCTAGTACTCCACTATGACATTGCCAAGGAATCACTAGGACAACACAAGTTAGAAACTATGTGGAAAGGACTCTATATTTTTGAACATGTACTTTTGAAAGGTGCCCACATGTTAGAAAATCCTAATAGGACTTGTCTCAAAGACCTTGTCAACAAGCTCTACCTCAAAAAATTTCATCCATAACACTAAATTTGGCCTTATGATGTAAGCTATGTACCATGATTTATTTTCATGATCACCTCATCATTGATGTACTCTAAACTATACTCTCATCTTTCTCGCAAATAGATCATCTGACAACTTACCACCATGGGGTCACAGATGGTGCTTCTCGATGGTTGCAAAATCTGGCAGCGACAACCTGGGCCATATACTCTCTTAATAAAATGATTCTCCATCAGAATGGCATTTTTATTGGGTCAACCAAAAAAAATATCAAAAAATGATGCCACCATTAGCCTTTTCACTAATGCCTCCCAATTAGGTGTCATTCACCTACATTTTTTTCCTTGATTCCAAACTTTTCGTATCACATTTAAATATAACCCTCAACATCTATGACCCTAGTGTATTTTGAAAATAACTACTTGCACAATAGTTAGCATGTGGTTTTGACCATATCATATTTTCACAGATACCAAGAAGTCAATCATGTTGTTGATTGCATTGTTAATCAAATCCTAGACTCAAAAGTGTTACATACAAGTCACCATTGAGACATATAAAGAAATGATCCATCACATCAATAAAATATGTACATGAAATGTATATAAGAATCACACATAAAATACACATCATGAAAACCGAAAAAAGATCCCTCATATATATCATAAAAAATGTATGTTTTCTCTACATCAGATGGCCATTCCAAAAAAAATGAATCACCTAACAAAAGAGGGGAGCATCCTCATAATGGGTGCTTCCCTTGGTACACCAGTAGAACATATAAGGCCAGGGATCATCACCTCTTACACCAAATACCAAAGGCCCTCCTACCTCCCCATGCCCTAGTCCTAAAATAGGTCATGTCGTGGTTTTTGCAACTGTCACTCAACGAAGAACTAGGCACAATTGTATGTTAGGTGTCATTGTCCTCTCCATGAATCCCTCCCCCAGTATCACCCATCTTACCTCAGGAAAGCCATTAATAAATATATCAACTACATATCCAACTCTCGCTGCTTAGCAACCTTAGCATAGCCTAGTAGCCTTTGGTTCTCTAACCAGAGCTTTTTGTTGGGTAAACTTGAATTGGGATAGAGTCAAAGTTGACCAGGTTAAACAATGATGGTTTTGGGGCACATGGTATTATGCACCCATAGTATTCTTCCCGTGGTATTATATGTAATAGAGCCTATAAAAGGCTAGAAGGACTTCATTGTAATGTAAGACATGGAGGTGAGCGGTGAAGGTTCACTTGGTCGGATTGGCCAAGGTTTTGGCCAATGCTAATGAGATCTTATTAGGTTGGGTTTTTCCCCAGATTTGGGGTTTTCCCAGATAAAAATTTTTGTTTGTGTTTATGTTTGTTGCTGGTTATTTTTATATTTATTCCTCTCAGTAATTCTCCGTAATTAATTTGTGTTCTCGGGTAAATTTCTTAACAATTGGTATTAGAGCCAAAGATCTCGAGTTCGAAACACACCTGGCTAGCATTGACGGGGGAGATTGTTGCGCTTCCTGTCCTGTGTGTTTCGTGACATGTGCTTAACACTAGCGATGTGTCTGTTTACTAACACCTATGAGTTTTGGTGTAATGGCAATCGTGTCTCCAACAAGTGGTACCAGAGCCCGACTGCAAACCTCGTAGATTCCAGCACCAAGGGCTCCATGTAGCAGAAAACAAACCATTTTTGAAGCCACATGAACAATTTTATTATGCTGACCTTCTTTAAATAGCCGCATGAATCCCGAACAATTCGTTAACATGTTCCAAACCAGTAAATATCACAAATGCACTACGATCCCTCATAGTTACGGCACTATCTTTCGCACATTCTCCTCAAGGTTCTTCCGCGTACGATTGTTCCACCATTATTTTCTAGACCCAAATATGTAAAAAGGCTACATTGATCTCATCAGGCACTATAAACCCTTGGCATCAAAGAACCCCTTTGAAGCCAATATCAGGCTCTGCTACTAGTTAAGAAATTTACCCAAGAACACAAATTAATTACAGAGAATTACTGAGAGGAATAAATATAAAAGTAACCAGCAACAACCATAAACACATAAACAAATGTTTATCCAAGAAAACCCCAAATCTGGGGAAAAACCCAACCTAATAAGATCTCATTAGCATTGGCCAAAACCCTGGCCAATCCGACCAAGTGAGCCTTCACCGTTCACCTCCAGGCCTTACATTACAATGAAGTCCTTCTAGCCTTTTATAGGATCTATTACATATAATACCATGGGTAGAATACTATGGGTGCACAATACCATGTGCCCCAAAACCACCACTGTTTAACCTGGTCAACTTTGACTTTATCCCAAGTCAAGTTTACCTAACACTTTTTTGCCTCTCCTCTATCCCAACAAGCACCTATCTCAAAGCACGCCCTCCACACTAGGTGCTCCTCCACACTTCCCTCTCGGCATCAATGTTTCCCAACTATAGTGATCCTCTTGTCACACTAATGATGATCTTTATTTGTGCTCCACAGTCTTCCTAGGGGTTCCCACGAGGACCCATATCTGCAAAGAAACATTCCAAAATTAGTGTAAGGTATGTCATAAGTATCATTAAACTAACAAAATATGCAAACAAGATATACACAAGTGAACACGTACCTACAGGTCCCTAAGCATCACCTAGGGGAAACCTCATCCCAAGGTCACCCTTGAAGTCCATTCATGCATACGGGAACTCCAATATTGGTTGTGGGTTGGACATAAACCAAACCTTGATGGTGTTGATCCAATATTGGCCCACCTCATCTTTTCCACCACGAGGCATCAGGGGAGCCCATATCTGGATCCTTAGATCCATCACTAAACTAGGGTCTATGTGTATAATCCAACACAATATCACCACTCACTTATAGAGGATGCAATAGAGAATGCTCCCAAAGTGAAAGTCCCAGACCTCACTTTGCACCACTTGTGACAATTGCATCATTATATTTCAATACAAGGAACCTGCCAAGTCAAACAAGGTACTTGATTACACCATCTCCAACACTACCAACTGAACCCCTATAATCGCGTGTGGGTTTGTCTTCCTATAAAGGTGGACAATCATAGGTTACACTACTTGTTTCCCTACGAGGAAGATAGAACTGATCCTAATACTGCCTACATCAAAATGATCAAATTTCTAATATTAATTAGCCTAGGCAGACAACATAGTTCCTCCATGAGGCAACTTAGTATAAAGTACCTAACTTTGAGGTACTAGGCCCATTAAAAAATATACATCCACCCCAATATTGAATGTCAGATCCATCCCATGAATATAAAAAACCTACCTTGCAGGTTGTCATATGTCAATCACAAAGTGAAAGAAGTCCTGTGATGTTAAGAGGGGGTTCTGCAAAAAATCTTACAACTCCCACCCAGTCAATTCAGCCTCTTCCTGAGCATCAACAATCACTGCAACATGAATATCAGGCCAATCCCTCTCTTGCCATAAAACCATCTTGTAGGTGAGAACCCCATGTGGTCAGTCAAAGAAGAAAAAATCAGAAAGTCTGGAAAAAGTACCTAAGTTTTCAAATTTGGTGACCCACGCAGTTGTTTCTCAAATATCTGCATGGGCCTCATGCTTGTTCCATTAATAGGTGTGTGTATACCTCATGCATATTTTTCATAATGAGGTCCCCGCGTAAGGGGGTCTTGCGCTTATTTCTCTCACAGTTGCACCATAAGCATGATTGTTTTTCCCTCAACCATGAGTCCATCATAGCTGAGCCTCCCTTACCCATGTGACCTCGCAACTTTCATGTAGTTGCCTACGAGGGTTTTTGGATTTCTTCCTAACATAGGCCATGTATCCCACTTATATGGCCTCCCTACCCTAAGACTACTGAATTGACAAAGGGAGTTTCACGATGACTAACCTAACTCTCCTTGCTTTAATATCAGGTACCTTGTCTAACTATAATGACAAGAAATGCACGCTAGACTCCACACTACATTCCATGTCAAAAAAGTACAAATGAGATGGAAATGTGGGCCCCATGACCCTTAGATTCACCATTTGTGTCATTCTTCCAAGGACCTATACAAGATCCTACAAGATCCTTCACAAAACTATTAGGGGCATTGAGATCACGACAACTTCATCTACATTACGATATACTTCGTTCAATTCATCAAATGTTTTCATTTTTGGGCCCATTTCACGTTTCAGAGTACCCATTAGGTGTGCCTTTCTATGTTTTAGGATATATCTCTTTCATTAAGTTCCAGTTTTCATATTTTTATATAGAGAGGTTTTCACTTGGGGTATTGGATTTAGAGTTGTAGGCTATCAACAACTTCACAATGAACTCAGTCCCCTCGTATCAATCGAAAGTTAAGGTATCATTATTCACACTGGCACACATCTTCTGGGATCAAAGCAACACCTTGGTTTCTCCCCACCTTTTCTGGGACAATCTTGGGTGTCACAATGGGAACCATTATTTCCCATTGATGTCACCAGTCTACCTAACATTCAACACCAACATAAGTTTTCATGTCAAGGTAGTATTGTACTTTTTTATCGTTGTAGTTATCTCATTTATTCAAAGACCCATGCACTCGATCACCCCTCTTTCAACAGTGCTTTGTATCTGATGCATGGGAGAACCCACTTCAACCTATTTTTTAGATATGCCCCCGAGGGTGAAAGTATTTATCTTCTTCTGGAAACAACGCGTCAACCACTTCAATGATGACTTGATAAGATCTTTTCCATATGTTTGTAATACTTCAGCCATAGTTATCATAACGATCATGGAACATAACCACCCCATATAGACATTTTTGTATCAATATTTATTTAGAGTATGGTTTTATTTCAGTTTTCATTCAAGGATCTTTCCCTAATCATCTCTGTAGCAAGTCCATCTCTCTCAAGAAGTAAATAAGACTCATCATCAAAATAAATAAAAACATGATGTATTTCATTAGAGAAATTTTGAGGTGAAAATGGGCCTCAAAACAAAAATGTACAACCAAAATCAAATTTATAAGAACCAAAAATATTCAAGATTTTGAGGTCAACCATGGGAGATGATTCATCATTTTTGGAGTAAAAAAGTGAAAAGATTAAAAAAATAAAAAACTAATTTTTCAACTTGTATTTTTAACTTATATCCCTATAATTTTACTCAAATTTTAAGCGAGAGCACTCCTTGGATGCATAATTTAATTCATCATCCAATAAGTACCCATTTTTCATACTTTCGATGGACCGTGCTACACGAAAAATAAAAAATACATGAAAACATATGATTGCAACCACGTTTTTTCATGTATTTCTCATTTTTCATGTAGCAAAGTCCATCAAAAGTATGCAACATAGGCACTCAGATAAGGAATTAAATTCTGCATCCTATGAGTTCTCTCACTTGAAATTTGAGTAAAACCATAGGGAAATGAGTCGAAAATACGAGTTGAAAATATAGTTTTTTTTTCTTTATTCCCTCTAAAATTTGATGATGTAATCTAATCTTATTTTATTATTTCCACTATTATTTTATAATATCTCTTAGGAGGCCCATTTTAGACCTAAATTTCTCTAATGGGCTATATGTTTGCTTCTGACCTCACACATCAAGGGGAAACTATTATTATGAGAAAATAGCACACTCATCTGTACACAACAGAAGACACTCAGTTAGTGATCAACATATACAGAGGTTACATTTTTAGCTAGAAACATTATGAAAGACAAAAAATAAAATATTTTATAAGGTGGACTTTAAAAATCAATCCTCACGGGTGCTACAAAGATGAAAATCAACTACATCGCGAATTTTCCTTCGATATCCACGAGCCGCACTAGAAACCCAGTCAACACCTTGGGATGTGAGCTTTCTTGAAAAACACTTCATCTCTTGATATGATAGGCTGACCATTTGAGCCTTGAGCCCCAAGAAGCCTTAATGGTAAGAGAAAAGTAGCTCTCATCTCATTTATGAGGAAAACAACCTCATTAATGAGCCAAAGGAGGGAAGGAGGGTTCAAAATTTCTATAAATACAATAATAAGTTGTGCATTTTTATGTTTCCAAAATTGCTCTGCAGTAATCTAGCATACCATTGTGAGGATAATTCCACCATTGTAGAGAGTTTTCTATGATTCTTTGAGAGAGAAAGAGCTTGGAAAAGAGATTGAGAAGGGGAAATATTTGTTGAGAGTTATTGAGCGCCATTGCTCAAGAAACTCTTTTCAAGTGTCTTTGATACTTTATTTGTCTCTCTTCGATCACCAACAATCAACAAAGAGGATCCTTTTCCTACTCTATTGATTTGTTTTTCTTCACAAGATTATTTTATGCTATTTAGTTTAGTCTTAGCTTAGTTTTTTTCATGCATGGTTTCCATTCTATTCATTGCTTTGTTGGTCCATATATTCTCACTTAAGATCACTCATTTGTTGGTATACTCCTTTTAGGAAACAACTAGCGGCAAGGAAGGTGCTTTTGGGACTCATAGACAACCAAACACACCATACATAAACCTCAAATGCACTATAAATAGTTGTGAGAGGAGGCATTTCTAACCATCAAATTAAGCAATTTTGGATATGTTCTAGGAGTATTTAGTGAAGGAAGAGGGTAACAGAACAAGGGTTCACACCTTGTGAACTAAGAAGGGAAAGTTGTGTTCTATTGCAAGGCATTTTGAGTTTTGTTCGAAGGCAAGCTGAGTTCCACTAGAGGGCAAGCCACATCCCCTTGAAGGAAAACTGAGTTATGTTGAAGGGAAAGGCAAGGTCTATTAGAAAACTAGCTAAATTGTGTTGAGGAGATCAAGTTCAACTAAGGAGGTTGAGTCTTATTGAAATCCAAGGCTAAGTTCTATTGAATGCAAAGTTGTTAAGAAAGGTCTGCAAGAGTGAAAAATAAAGTGCTAGGTTGAATTTCATTGCAAAAGAGGAGTGCAGTCATCTATGAAACATGTTGGAGCCTAAACAACTGTAAGTTGGTTCTTACTGAGGATAGGTGTCCTTAGCTTCATAACAGGTTTGATCCTCCATTGTTTTGCAAGTTGGTGATTACAAAGGATTAGTGTCATCACATGTGGTTGTAATAAATTAAGGACTATTTAAAAAAAATTGATGTGTTTCTTATTCAAGTTTGGATCTACACTTTAATTTCTATGTTCATGCGTTGTGTTGATACTTGATTATATGACGAGATTTTCTTAATTGAAAATAATTTAAAACTAGGTGGCAGTAATTCAACCTCTCTCAGTATCACTCTGTGTTTCCAACACCTTGATCCATTGAAGTGTTTGAAGGTCCTCAATCCTCCCAATCAACAAAGGCCATGGGAATGGTTCTCATTCATTCTTAGGATAATAAGCCTATATAGAACAATGTTTAATGCAAATATATTTACATTGAGGTTTTTTTCACCTTTTGATCAAAGTATATATTATGATGAGACTGTTTGTGGCTTAGGCTTGTACGACATGATGCCAATGTTACTATCAATTAACTCAAGGTTACAACACTCACTCCAATGACATCAAACAATGACATGAAGAAATATCAAGTGAAAAAACCATCAACCACCATACAACCTCAAAGAAAGGGCACATGGTATTGAAATCAATACAATGGAAGAAAATGTAGAATAAATATTTAGCAATAACTATATTATTCAGAGTTCTTATAATATTGTCGAAATCGATGGAGTTAGCAATGTTTATGAATGAGATTGTTTTTCCAAATTAGTGCCCATTTTCCACATCATAGTTCAATGATATAGATAAACCTTAGTAATTCCATGTTAGGCCACAAACAAACATATGCTTTTATTCACATGAAACCAAATAATCATGTTTATATTTATACATGAAACACTAGCCCGCTAACTTTGCATACATCATAATGGACTTTCCTATTAAGTGCAAATATAAATAGGTTAACTTTAGTATAAAAGGAGGGTCTATGCTAATAAACGTAACCTTTATAGCTTTAATTAGAGAGAAATATATTGATTGAACATGACTTGCTATAAATCCAATTCCGTTGCTATATCATAGGAACATTAAAAAACCATGTCTATTTCATTAAAGGAGAACATAAAAATCATTACGTTTTCATTATGCACATTTTCCACCTTATGCTATATGTTTATAGATACACCAAAAACATGCAATTTTTCATTGTATTTCCGTTGGTTTCGTAGAAGAGGATTGTAGGATTGATCATTACCACAAGTAAAAAATAAATTCCCTTTAAATGTGAGCATAGGAAGTGATAAAAAACATAATTTTACATTAAAAAAAATCATATGTGGATGGACATAAAAGCTTGTGGAACAATTCCTACCTAGAGGAAAATAAGAACATATACTCTGTCACGTCAACTGGAGCCTATTCAAGGCATCTTTTGAAGGTTATTAATGCAAGAAGGCACTACTGGAATATTTTCATTACTAGAAACTCATTTTTATAGAAAATTTACATGCATAATATTCGTGGAAAAATTCTAAATCCAATGCTCATTTTTATACCAAATTTTATTGTAAAGCGATACTTTCATTGATGTGATTAAATTTAAAATTCAAAATTGGGGGCTAAATGTTAATTTTTCAAGTGCAATAGATATAAGCACACATTTATGAAATACTAATAATTACTTCTAATTATGTAGATATTAATAATTACTTCTAATTATGTAGATATTTTTTTAGATATTTCAAATTTATAATAAAGCAATTATACTTCAGAAATTCAACAATAAAAGCACAAGGAAAATCGAGATCGAGAAAACAATGCACAAAGAGAACACAATGTTACCTTGGGAAAACGCACTTGGAGGAAAATTAAATTTTTCCTTAGATAAATTATTTAGTTCAACAAGAGATACACCTAAATCTACCAGTCAATATAATGGTCAAACTGACCTACAATGTTATGGTCAAACATAGTTAACCAACCCTATTTTTAAGTCAATCTTCAACCCTATGATTTTCCTAGGTTGGAATTTGGCCTCCTAGAATATCCCTAGAAACTTGGCCCTGTTTCCTAGAATATACTACCCATAAAAGTTTCCATGATGTCCTGAAGTTCGACCTTGCTACCCTAAAACTTCCTTGAAAGTCACGCATGCAAAATAGAAAGAGAGAGAGATATATATATGCTTGAGATGAATATGTCCATCTTGTCCTTCTTCTTCTTTGCTTGGATGCCCAGAATATGTCTTCTTATGTTTGAGGTTGAATGGTGCCTTGTGAAGGAGCTTGACTGATCTACATATAGTGTTTTCTTGTCGGAATGGGTATCTCTTCACTGGGGTTGACTTGACTTGAGGGAGGGACGATTTTACAAGTTTGGAGGAAAAAAATTAAATTTCAAAATTCAAAATTTTCTCTTAATAATTTGACATGAATAACATGTCTTACATTAATATTTTTAAGGGCTAATCAATAATAATGACATGAATAACATGTCTTACATTTTCATATATATTTCAAGGGCTAAAATATAAGTTATGAGCACCAACCATAGCTAAAAGATTCAACACTCTCTCTTAGTTAGGGAGTTATTCATAATGAATAACTAGATGTTGTTCATGTTGAAAAATTTCTCTAAGAAAAGGTTATAACAGATCCAATTACCATAATATAGTTAGCAACTGTGACACATGGTAAATCAATAACATCAACTGATTACCATAATCTAGTCAACAATTGTGACACGTGGTACACCAATAACATCAACAAGTTATCATAATGTAGTAAACAATTGTGACATATGGTACAATATTAGTATCAACTAGTCACCATCATTATGGTCGGCACCTCTGGCCCATAATATATAGAGTAGTCCTGGATCACCATCATCCTGATCAATCTCTCTGACTCGGGTGAAACTCTACGGAAATGCTCAATATATTTGAGTAATCAGGTCCAAAATCTAAAGACCTTGCTTTAGGGCATGATTCTCTATCCCACTCTACCTATCTGCAGAGTAATTTGAGCTTCATGTTGAAAGAAACTCACTCAAGTAAGTGATCCCAGGCCTCTAGGACCATTCTCCCTAATCTGGTCAATATACTTGATACGGGAAGAATGATTGTTCTTTGTTGGACCATTATCCCTAATTTGGTCAACATAGTTGACATAGGAAGAATGTTTTTCCTTGATGATAACTCATAAAAACTCCCTCTCACTGAGAGAAACATTTTCAAAAAGTCCAAGCTTGTCCCTAAAGTATACAAAATTTGATCTAGACAAAAGATTTGGAAGAATATCAGTTGTTTAATCATTACTCGAGATGTGTTAGAGTCTCACTTCTCCCTTCTGCGTCATGTCATGAATGAAGTGATACTTGATATCCATGTTCTTCAACTTGTCATGAAAAATCAAATTCTCTGTAACCTTCACACAAATTTGATTGTCAAAATATATCACGGTCAGTTCCATCACCAAATAAAATAGTCATGTGAGTAACTTTTGGAGCCAAACTACTTCACAACTCGCTAAAATGCTTGAAATATAGTCTGCCTCAATAGTGTTGAGTGCAACAAATGTCTGCTTCCTATTCATCCAAGAAATCATAGCGGAGCCTAAACTGAAGCAGCTTCCAGATGTGCTCTTTATGTCTTCTACACTCGCTTCCCAATCTAAATCTGTGTATCCCAGCAATCATACCTCGCCGTTTGAGACTTATCTCAAACCATAATCAATTGTACCACATAAATATCTCAATATGTTATTTAATGCAATCCAATGATCATGTCTTGGTTCCACTTGGAACTAGCTAAGAGTGTTCACTGCAAAGCAAACATCCAACCTGGTATTAACCATATACATCAAAGAGCCAATCAACTTTCAATACACATATGGATCTACTAGATCTGACTCAAAGTCTCTCAATTTCCTCAAATTCACCAGCATAAGATTTGCCATCAATTTATAATCTATCATTCCAAATTTTGTAGGTTCTTGATAATATACTTTCCTTGACCAAGAAAGGTTTCACAAGGATTTTTCCATACTTCTAGCCCCAAATAGTAGTGCATCAATCTAAGCTCCTTCATATCAAATTCATCGTCCAAATCCGTCTTACAATGAATAATTTTCTTTATACTTGTCAAAAATAATTCATCAACATACAATAATAAAATCATAGAGGTTCATTCTTCACAACCTTAGTATGTAGGTTTTGATCTACATAACTTTTAGAGAAACCAAGTATTATCATGTAGCCATCAATTCAAGAATACAAATCTTTAGATTCCTGCTTAAGTCCATACATGGCTTTCTTCAATCTACAAACATGAGACTCTCTCCCATGAACCTCAAAACCTTGAGGTTATTTTATTTACATCCATATGATGTAAATTCCAACCTATAGAAGTAGAAATAGAAATAATAGATCTAATATTAGTGTACCTAACATTTGGAGCAAAAGTCTCATAGTAATCCTCTCCCTCTTTCTGGTAGAATACTCTAGCCATAAATCTCACCTTGTATTTTCTAGTACTTCCATCCAATGCATGTTTAGTATTGCATATCCATTTGAAGATCACCAATTACTTCCCTTAAGGTCTAGGCACAATTTCCCATACATCATTCTTCATAATAGATTGGTACTCTTCCATCATTGCATCCTTCCAAACGTGTTGACTAGGTGCCTCTTCATAGGTGGAAGGTTTAGAATCAATGATATTAGTCATCAATGCTACATATCCAAAATACCTATTTGGTATCTTTCTTTCCCTAAGGTACCACATGGTGTTGCATTCCCTTCTACTTCCTGCAGGGTATATCTAATCCAAGTTGGCCTCTTCTTGATTTATGGAAAAACAATTGGATCCAATGGTTCACTAGGCCCTTCTAGATCTTCTTGATGATCTACTAGATGTTTTGAAGGATTGGATGGACTTTATCTATCTTCCTTGGGATCTTCATGTTCTTCATAATCATAAGAATCCATAGGAACTTATTTAGGCTTCCAATAGGAAACATTCTCATCGAACGTAACATCTATGTTGTCTTCAACTTATCATTGTCTAGGAACACAGATTCTATAGGCCTTTGATGGCTCACTATATCCAACAAATATTCCATTCTTTCCTAAAGGATCAAGTTTCTTTCTTTTGTATTTAAGTACATGAATGTAAACTAAACACCCAAATATTCTCAAATGTCCAACCTTTGGATTGTGTCTGGTGAATGCTTCTTCAAGAGTATTATCTTCCAATATTTGATGGGGACTTCTATTTTGAATATAAATAATTGTCATGGATGCTTCACTCCATAAGAACATGGGAAAATCTTGATCATGCATCATTCCTTAATAGATTCTTCAATGGCTCTATTATTTCTTTCAACAATTCCATTTTGTTGTGGATTGTAAGGAACTATCAACTTGCTCTTAATCCCAACTTCTTTACAAAAGGGAATGAGTTCCATGGAGATGTATTCTCCTCCATTCTCTGATTTCATGATCCCAATTTTCTTTCCTATCAAGTTCTCTACTTCATCCTTGAACTCTTGAAATTTGTTAAATACTTCATCCTTGGTCTTCATAAAGTAAATCCATGTATTGTGAGAGAAGTCATCAATAAAAATTACATAGTATATATATTCTCCAAGGGATTTCACTAACATTGGGACCACATATATCAAGATGAACTAGATATAAGATTTCATTAGACCTACACTCTTTGTTTGGAAAAGGATTCTTGACATTCTTTCTAAGTGCATAACGTTTACAAACTCCTTCACAATCTGTTTGCAATTCTGAAACACATAAAACCATTTGATTTAAAGTAGGCAAAGCTTTATAGTGGAGATGGGCATATATTATATGCCATAATTCATAAGGATTGATGCCATTATGGACTAATGATTGAGTTGGTTGTTTCAGAAGTCTATACAATCTTCTTTCCCGAACTCCAATAACTCTAGTAGAGTCTATATTGGAGCCCTTG
Organism: Pinus taeda; assembly: GCA_000404065.3. Lineage (NCBI taxonomy): Eukaryota > Viridiplantae > Streptophyta > Pinopsida > Pinales > Pinaceae > Pinus > Pinus taeda. The sequence continues at coordinate 46,846 of APFE030756039.1, forward strand.
GGCCATACAAGGACTTTAACATCAACAAATGCAATTCTATCTCCTTTAGCTTCCAAATATGAAATAGAAACCAAATTATTTTTCAAACTTGGTACATATAGTATGTTGCAAAGATGAATGTTTTCACATTTTTCCAACTCAATGGATGTTTTCCCAATACCTTTAACTGCATAATTGTTGTTATCTCCAAGCTCTACCTTTTGAGATAGTCTCCTTTCTATTAGAATTGTAATATTTTCATGATCTCCTGTTATGCATCTTGAGGCACCACTATCTACTAGCCACAAATCATTTCTATCTACAAGATATTTTGTAAGAGCATAAAAATAGAAGAAATATTTGTCACCTGAATCTTCACTCTTGGGTTCATTTGGATGTTAATCAGTTTCTGCTATGGTGGCATGTTTCTTTCCCTTTCCTTTTCTATCATTCGATCCTTTTGGACATTGGCTCTTAAAATGACCATATTTGTGACAATGATAACATTGTATTTTCGACATATATTTTTTTCATTGAGGATCAGGTCTTCTACCTTCAAGCCTTCTTCCCTTATTTCTTCTGTGAAAGCCAAAAAAAAATTCCTCCAACTTTCTTAAAACTTGTTGCATATGCTTGAGATTCACCTTCTTCAAATCTTTGAATCTTTCCTTTTGATACGATTCTACATTATTCTTGAGTACATGCAATCCATAGTTCTTCAAACTTTGAAGTTTTCTTTCTACTATATATACTAGATGCAGACAAGTCTCGCGATTTAATTAAACCATTAAGTGTTGTAGTCAGAAGTTCCCTTTCAAATATGATTTCATCAATTGTTTGAAGTTAACATCCTACTTGCGAGATACTCATGAAATATGAAACTACAACATCATTCCTTAAAATTTTAATGTCACAAACTCATTGCTTGACCAATTTTGTTGATACTATATAACCAACTAGGGAATCATATATCTTCTTTGAAGAGTCAAGATTTACAACATATGAAATCAAGTGATCTCTAATAAAATCCACAATGATGCTTCGAGATGTAATGTAATATTTCTTGTTACCACACAATCTAGCAGGGGTCCAAGGAAGGGTTCCTAAGGACAACTACTAGACCAAATGGAAACAATAAGACAACTACCCACTATCACCTCAGTCAATGTCCAATTCTCTTTATGTACTTTCATCAGTGGGAAGATTCTTGGTATTAACACTAGAATGATGATGTCAATAACAATGTATAATGTGATTTACAAATTACATTCAAAGGAGAGGCTCAAATAATGGCTTGCTTTCTTTAAAAGAAAGATAAGGTATATCCAAGAAAGGCTTATTGATAGAAAGCCTAGACTTAGGTGAAAGGGTATTCAACACAGTGGATGTACCTAGGTCAAGAATTCCTAGGGAAAGAAAAGGACTTCTCTTAAGATTTTGTGATATAAAAAACATGCAAATTGTTTGGGACCACAAGAGAGACCTATCAGAGCCAAGAAAGATGAGGGTTCAATATGGCCGTCAACAATATGACTAGGTCAAGCAAGGATGACAAGAAGGGTCAGTGAGAGATGAACTTATTTTTAGTTTTAAAGTGTAAATGACCCTTAAAAATCCACTAACCAAAGAAGCCTAGGAGAAAAATTGATGTTGGAGCTAGGGCTTGAGGTTTCTCCAAATCCATCCACTGAATGAGCTTCAAAATTTGACTTCCCTAGGGAAAACCCCAATGCAGTTGTGTGCCAACGCGTTCTTCAAATGGACCACCATAATGCAATTCAAACTAGGCCTTAGGAGACCTTCTAGGGTTAGGGTAGAAAAATGGAAATTTGAAGTAAGGGGTTTAGAAGTTGATCAAATAGGAATGGGACTGAGTTCCTTGTCAATTGGGAGAAATGGAGTCAAGATTATCCCTAATGAAGGAATTTTTCTCTAACAAGAAGTCCAATGCAACTTTTCACTAACCCTAGATGAGGCAACTACCAACAACACAAAATTTATACTTCGACTTAGCAATAGATGATGGATTTTCAAGGTTTATTAATCAATACAAGCCTCTAAGAACATTAAATCACTTTAAATTTACCATGTAATGCATACAATACTTAAAATCCCTATGTTTCCACAAAAGAACATTTCAATTAGGGCACAAAATACTTGACACTATATTCCATACATTAATCATGTAACATAAGAAAGAAAATAACAACAAAATGGAACTTAAAAGAAAAAGAGAATATATCCATCCATCACTTTTGTAATTATAAGCTCCAAGATAAGAAAGGAAAAGATCAAAACACTAAAATGCATCAAGAACAACCAATTTCATCCATCAATTGCAAGTCTAAATTCTTTTCATAAGAGAAATCCTAATCCAAATGATGATGAGTTATAAATGAGGGCTCACTTGTATTTATATGAACCTATAACCATTCAAATTGGTCAAATTATCCTAATGAGCCCTTGAAAATGACTTTAATTTGTAAAATAACAATCTAATTGATGACAAGCCCACTAAAAAGCTCAAAATTACTCAACAATCCTTCCTAATGAGGCTAAAATGATAGAAAAATGATGCAATAGGGTCATTGGAAGGGTTAGATAATTCCTCCATATGCCAAATCAAATAGGATGGTTCTCATAATGATTACCAAGGGGTTGGTACCTTGGTTTCCAAGAAAAACATCTGTGGTTTTCCCATGTGGCTATGGGGGCATAGTGAATGGTCTCATGGGTCTCCAAGGAGATAAACACATCAGTACTCCATCCATGAGGGATATAATGATGACATAATCCCTCCCATGTCTCCCTAGGTGACACAAAACCCCATCTAGGCTTTTGATCAAATTCCAAGTGTTTGGTACAAACATGTTCCCATCCGGGAAATGTGGTCCAATTACAACATCATCTTTGCATGAGTGGGCACGAGAAAGTCAAATGTGGTGCTAGAGGATCCCATGGCATGGAAATCAATGCTCAATTATGCATGAGGCCCATGACTCTCAATTCCACCCTACAAGTTCCATAATGAATCTCTGGAGAGCTTGGATACCATCTAGGGAGGCCATACCCAAGGTGAAGACCCACCTACAATACTGTATAAGATCCAATGTGTCTCCTCGCCTTCTAGTACAATAATTCATTAGTGCAATTGAGTAAATGATTTTACAAATCAGGGAACCAAGTGGAAACTTCCTAATGGCATGCCTTTCTATAACGAGATTTAGAATATACACGTGTCCCCAAGCTCAAGAGGGAGGTTAATAAAGGACCCTATTAGGTGGTCTCAACCTCTAAGGGAGTGATAGGTCCATGGTACATTCGTCAAATGGCAGGTGTCATGTGAAATAATGATGGAATAGAGTGGACCAATCAAGAATGTTCCAAGCCACATGTCATGGTACAAGGGTATCTATAATGAGGGAAGCCCACACATGAGTGTATAGATGTAGAAGGAAGTAATCATGTACATGAGTTTCTCTGGAATTTTTTTTTTCCACCCTTCTTCATATGCCTTTTTCCTTTTATTGATTTTTCTATCTTTTAACAGCTCAGAGCTCCAGGGAATGAGAGCATGATGTGAATGATATTGCAATGGATAACCCTTTAGAGTAGGGAAGTTCATCACCCACCAGGGGTTGGGATGATAATGGGTTCCTTAATGATACAGGGGGCTCCCATAGGGGGGCTTAGGAACCAGGGTGATAGCCAAAATGATAGGGCTAGAGCTCATGTTTGGCTTTTTCCCATGTGCTAAATTTTTATGTCCCAACCATCCTTTTCATTTTATGGTACATTTCTTGTTGTGAGTGGATAAATTATGATTTTAAATTTCTTATTAGTTGCATCAACCTTCTGGTAATTGATCTAAGCCCAACCCAAAGTGTGGATAAGGGGATGGGGAAGCTAACTCCTTGTGGACCCAATGGAAAAATGTGGACCCAAATGGGAAATATGTGAAAACGTGTTATAATGAGTGGAGGGGAGTGATGTATGTGGTGTCGGGAAGTGAGACCATGCAACCAAAATTGGGTTTTCCCATGTAGTGCTAGTGCTAAAACTAATAGCCAATAAAGGATATCCCACAGGACTAGGATACAAGACTAACCACCAAGTTGGAAAAGGGGAAAAGAGTATAAACCAAGTCCATTCTTTCTACCAAATTCCCCCACTAATCCATGTCCTTATGTGTTCATGATAAGTAAGTAAAAATACCCAAATTACATAATGAAAGCCATACCTTCAAGGTTGGAAGGCCCACCTTCAAACATATGATCATACGGATGGGCGAGGGCACATAATGGTTGGATCAGGTGGCATAGAATGGTGGCGCATCAAGCTATCTAGTGGCTACAAGGGGTTGTTGGCTGTTGACTGAAGTCAAATCTAGGAGAAAATTTCTCCTATGGGTGTCACCCACTAGTGGTGGGTAACATTTGGTTCCAACTAGGAATGAATTCTCAGTAGAGTGCACTAATGTACTTGAATTCGGAGGTCATGAGAACATCAACAATCTATTGGGACCATAGATCTGTTACCTACACGCCAAAGATTAAGCACACAGGACAACATGTTTCTTTTTTTGCGTCATTTGATCGTCCATGATTTTGTTAGGCCATAAAATAAAAAAGAACTAAACTTTAATTCTAAATGAAATTATAATCTAAATGCACCTAATCTAGCATGATAAAAGAATATGATATTATTGTTGATTTCTGGTAGCATCGGATGTGCTCTAAGTCTCAAATTTTGCAAGGAGGATTGGGCACATGTATTCCAAAGAACCTAGAAATATTTTTGGGAAATTACATCCATAAAGAGTTTTATTAAAATAATTATTTATTTTTAAAGGGACACTAAATCTAAACTTAGGAAAATAAAATAATTAAAGGGTATTAATATAAACTGTGGGTGTAACTTCTAGAAGAAGACGACAATCAAGAAGAAATGATCTTATCCATTGATTAGATTCTAGTTTAGGTCATTGAATGTCAACAAGAAGATTATTTAAGGAGGCTTGAGGGTCATTTGGAAGACACACACAGAGATCTCATAAGTTCGATTTTCTAAAGCAGAGCAACTACCAGGGGAATTTCGATAGTGAGTTGTTGTAGAGAGGGGCAGAGAGAGTTTTGGCTAGAGGATCTTCTCCAAAGCCAAGAGTACTCAACAAAGAGGCAGAAATACACATAGAGGAGGTAGTGTAGAGGGAAAAGAGGGTGATACAGAGCTAGGAAGGGCTCACATAGGCCCCACACAAAGCAGTGCAGCAGCTTCCAGCGCAGAGGTCTGAATTTGCTAAACGAGGTGAAGTTTTTGAGTTGAGAGGGATGGAAAAGGCTCCTAAAGGCATATTGATTCTCAGTTGGGCTGACATAGGGCCCACACAGGGGAATAACAAAGTAGTCGTGGAATGCGAAGTTCAGGTCCCAGATCAACCGGGATTAGCAATGTTAAGTGAGGTAATCTCACTAGTCTTTCTTGCCAAGTGATTTTCTCAATAACTAGATTGTCGGGAGGGTATCCAATGTTGTATTCAAAATACTTCTACATAATAATAAAAACCCTCAGATCTGTTGCACTGGTTTTTCAAAAATGGGTTTTTCTGGGGACATTTGTCCAAAAATAATTGTCACTTGTGTGTATATTTCTCTATTTGTTTCAGTAATTAAAAAATAGGAGAAGTTTAATCAGTTGCTACGGTAGTAGATTCGGGTGGGATTCTCGAATTTTCACATGGTATTAGAGGTAGTGTAGGTGAAGCAAGAAGAACAGTTCCAAAGAACCCAATGCTGAACATAAGAGGGAGATTGAAAAGGCTACAGGAGGTAGCAGTTCGAATCCCCAGAGGGATTGTGTAATCCAAGATAGAAAGGCTGAATTTTCGAGGAAAGACTCTCTTTGAGTGAGTCAACAAAAAGGAAAGGATTCCAGACCGAAATTGTTTTATGCCAGAGGGAGCAACACAGAGCCTCAACATTGAGGAAGGAGCTAGTGGGATGCATTTTTCTGTAGGAAATTTACTGGGCAAAAAATCGTTAAAAGAGAGAGAAGAAACATAATGAGGGAATTTTTCCTCAGTAGACTTCCTGCTAAGAAGTCAATTTTCTTATTGACTGAACAACAGTAGTAAAAAATAGAGAGGATAAATTCAACATTTTCATGGAAGAGATGGTAGCCACTGGGTTGAGATATCAAGACAAGTTGGATGGGGCATCCAAATATGTGATCTGTAAGGAAAGGATGTCATGCCTTCTAGATAAGAATTTTCTCAAGGCCTACATTGACAGCATGGTGGTTGTGCCCACGGATCTAGATCCCCTCAAGAAGTAAAATGGAGAAACAGTGAAGGAAAAGTGAATGATCCTTGATGGAGTGAAGGATCATGTGGACTGTCACATCGCTACTAGATGGATTGCTAAGGAGATGTGGGATGTGTTGTCTAAGATGTCTCAGGGATTTTCTAAGCAGTGAAAGATGTACCTTGAGAAGAAACTAAGATCTTCTTAGATGCAGAAGGGGAAGCATGTGGATCCATTCCACATGAAGCTTCAGGAGACTCGTGATGAGTTATCTATTGTGGGTTCTACACCTCAAGACTCAAATTTGGTTAGAATGGCCCTCAATTCTGTTTCAGATGAGTGGAAAGTCTTTGTCCAGAGTATCCTGGGTAGGGTGAATTTTCCAAATTAGAATGAGATGTGGGAAAATCTCAAGCAAGAGGAGATGAGGAGATACTTGGTCAATTGTAAGCTTGATGGAAGTAGAAACAGTGGGTCAAAGGCCAAGGAGGAGGAGGATAATTCAACCCTTGCATCGAAGGGGCAATAGGAGCAATGTATATGTAAGAGGGACATCTCGAACATAAATTGCTTTAAGTGTGGTGAAATGGGTCACTATGCTACACAGTTTCCTCTAAGGAAGAAGGAAAAAGATGAGAAGTACAATCTAAAGACTACACCCGCAAATATCAAGGAGGAGTTCACCATGACAACTGAGATACCTCTAGGAGGGAGGTGGGTTGATTTGGAGTTGTAGTTCGAAAGAGTTATAGATGGGAAGGATCCTTGAGGAGCCCACCTCTTGGATCAATACCTTGCTACGGGAGCCTAGTTTTATGGTAGCAGGATGGACTAGTGTCAAATGGTTCCGAAGAGTGTCAGAAAGATAGTTGCAGTGGCTAGGAGTGCTAGAGACTAAACATCGCAGAGTAGATGGCACAGAGCATAGGTCATCAAAAACACAGAAGATTTAGAGGGTCATCACAAAGAGTAGCAGTTGTCAAGTTCCAACATTCATATGGTATCATACTTAACATAGTTATTTAAGTAATTTGGAATGTTTTTCCATTGTTGATGCACTAGCAGCAGCAGTTTGCAGTGCAGTGGCAGTTCCAGTAGCAGTAACACAAATGACGAATTTCAGAGGGAGTTATAGTACAGATGCAGTGTTGACAGTGGCAGTGCCAACAGCGGTACAGATGCATCATTTGCATAGTGGTTGGTGGATATCATGTCATACATTAGAAACATAAAGGAATATGTTGTGGAACAAAATAATGCTTCTACATGTTTCATTGTTAGAGCACATTCCTCGCTAGGAGGGATTGTTGATTTATGGTAGCATCAGATGTTCTCTAAGTCTCAAATTTCACAAGGAGTCTTGGGAATGTGTGTTCCAAAGAATCCAGAAATAATTTTGGGAAATTCCACCTAGAAACAATTTTATTAAAATAAATAACTATTTTTAAAGGAACCCTAAGTCTAAACTTAGGAAAATAAAATAATTAAAGGGTATTAATATAAAATGTGGGTGTAACTTCTAGAAGAAGATGAGGATCAAGTAGAAATGATCTTATCCATTTATTAGCTTCTAATATGGGACATTGAATGTCAATGAGAATATTATTTGAGGCTTGAGGGTCATTTGGAAGACACACATAGAGAGTTCAGAAGTTCGATTTTCTGAAGCAGAGCAATTGGCGAGTGAATTTTGTTAGTGAGTTGTTGTAGAGAGGGGCAGAGAGATTTTTGGCTGGAGTATATTTTCTGGAGCCAAGAATCCTCTACAAAGAGGCAGAAAGGCACATGGAGGAGGAAACACATAGGGTAGAGAAGGCGCTAGGAAGGGATCATGTAGAGCAGCGCAACAACTTCCATCGCAGAAGTCCGAATTTGCTGAACGCGCTGACATTTCTTAGCCAAGAGGGCTAGAAAAGGCTCTTGAAGGCATATCAATTCTTAGTTGGGCTGACACAGTGACTTAGAGGCTGACGTAGGGGCAAAACAGAAGTAGTCGAGGAACTCGCAATTCAACTGCCAAATCATCCAGGATCAACTGTGTTGAGTGAGGTAATCTCACCAGTCATTCTTTCCAAGTGATTTTCTCTGTAACTGGATTGTTGGGAGGGCATCCAAAGTTGTATTCAGAATAATAAAAAAAACTTCATATTTGTTGCATCGGTTTTCTTGCACTCAGTTTTTCTAGAGACATTTGTCCAAAAATAATTGTGTCACTTGTGTGTATCTTTCTCTAATGTTTTGTTCTTGTTTTGGGAAAATTAATTAATTAAGTGAAGGCTGCACTTGAATTAGCTTTGATTTTTTTTATAGGAAGTAGTAGATAATTTGTTTCAGTAACTAACAAGTAGGAGAAGTTTAATCAGTTGTTGCAGTAGTAGATTCAAGTGGGATTCTCAAATTTTCACAATTAGTTCTAATGCAAAAATCAACATGCAATCCATCCTATACTAACATGCATACATTATGTTAATACTAAGTGTATTCATAGAACCAATGCAACCAAGATATCATTAGATCAATATAAAAACAATCTATTGCCAACTCATTCCTCAAATGGACCACCATAATGCAATTCAAACTAGGCCTTAGGAGACCTTCTAGGGTTAGGGTAGAAAATGGAAATTTGAATTAAGGGGTTTAGAAGTTGATCAAATAGGAATGGGACTAAGTTCCTTGACAATTGGGAGTAATGGAGTCAAGATTATCCCTAATGAAAGAATTTCTCTCTAACAAGGAGTCCAATGCAACTTTTCACTAACCCTAGATGAGGCAACTACCAACAACACAAAATTTATACTTTGACTTAGCAATAGATGATGGAATTTCAAGGTTTAGTAATCAATACAAGCCTTTAAGAACATTAATTCACTTTAAATTTACAATGTAATGCATACTATACTTAAAATCCCAATGTTTCCACTAAAGAACATTTCAATTAGGGCACAAAAGACTTGACACTATATTCCATACATAAATCATGTAACATAAGAAAGAAAATAACAACAAAATGGAACTTACAAGAAAAAGAGAATACATCCATCCATCACTTTTGTAATTAGAAGCTCCAAGATAAGAAAAGAAAAGATCAAAACATTAAAATGCACCAAGAACAACCAATTTCATCCATCAATTGCAGGTCTGAATTCGTTTCACAAGAGAAATCCCAATCCAAATGATGATGAGTTATAAATGAGGGTTCACATGTATTTATATGAACCTATAACCATTCAAATTGGTCAAATTATCCTAATGAGCCCTTGAAAATGACTTTAATTTGTAAAATAACAATCTAGTTTGTGACAAGCCCACTAAAAAGCTCAAAATTACTCAACAATCATTCCTAATGAGGCAGAAATGATAAACAAATGATGCAATAGGGTCATTGGAAGGGTTAGATAAGTCCTCCATATGCCAAATCAAATAGGATGGTTCTCATAATGATTACCAAGGGGTTGGTCCCTTGGTTTCCAAGAAAAATATCTGTGGTTTTCCCATGTGGCTATGGGGGGGCACAATGAATGGTCTCATGGGTCTCAAAGTAGATAAACACACCAGTACTCCATCCATGAGGGATATAATGATGATATAATACCCCCCATGTCACCCTAGGTGACACAAAACCCCATCTAGGCTTTTGATCAATTTCCAAGTGTTTGGTACAAGCATGTTCCCATCTGGGAAATGTGATCCAATTGCATCATCAACTTTGCATGAGTGGGGCACAAGAAAGTCAAATGTTGTGCTAGAGGATCCCATGGCATGGAAATCAATGCTCAGTTATGCATGAGGCCCGTGACTCTAATTGCCCACCCTACAAGTGCCATAATGACTCTCTGGAGAGCTTGGATACCATCTAGGGAGGCCATACACAAGGTGAAGACCCACCTACAATATTGTATAAGATCCAATGCATCTCCTTGCCTTCTAGTACAATAATTTATTAGTGCAATTGAGTAAATGATTTTACAAATCAAGGAGCCAAGTGGAAACTTCATAATGGCATGCCTTTCTATAATGGGATTTAGAATATACATGTGTCCCCAAGCTCAAGAGGGAGGCTAAACAAGGACACTATTAGGTGGTCTCAACCTTGGAGGGAGTGACAAGTCCATGGTACATTCGTCAAATGGCAGGTGTCATGTGAAATAATGATGCAATAAAGTGGACCAATAGGGAATGTTCCAAGCCACATGTCATGGTACAAAGGTATCTATAATGAGGGAAGCCCACACATGGGTGTATAAATGTAGAAGAGAGTAATCATGTACATGAGTTTCTCAAGAAAAAAAATTTCCACCCTTCTTCATATGCCTTTTTCCTTTTATTGATTTTTCTATCTTTTAATTGCTCAGAGTTCCAGGGAATGAGAGCATGATGTGAATGATATTGCAGTGGATAACCCTTTAGGGTAGGGCAGTTCAACGCCCACTAGGGGTTGGGATGATCATGGGTTCCTTAGTGATGCATAGGGCTCACATAGGGGGGCCTAAGAACCAGGGTGATAGCCACAATGATAGGGCTAATGCTCATGTTTGGCTTTTTCCCATGAGCTAAATTTTTATGTCCCAACCATCTTTTTCATTTTATGGTACATTTCGTGTTGTAAGTGGATAAATTATTATTTTAAATTTCTTTTTAGCTGCATCAACCTCTTGAGGAATTGTTCTAGGCCCAACCCAAAGTGTGGACAAGGGTAGCGGGAAGCTAACTCCTTATGGACCCAATGGAAAAATGTGGATCCAGATGGGAAATATGTGAAAATGTGTTATAATGAGTGGAGGGGAGTGATGTATGTGCTGTCAGGAAGTGAGACCATGCAACCAAAATTAGGTTTTCCCATGTAGTGGCAGTCCTAAAACTAGCAGCCAATAAAGGAGATCCCATAGGATTGGGATACAAGAATAAACACCAAGTTGGAAAAGGGGAAAAGAGCATAAACCAAGTGTATTCTTTCTGCCAGATCCCCCCACTAATCCAGGTCCATATGTGTTCATGATAAGTAAGTAAAAATACCCAAATTACATAATGAAAGCCATACCTTCAAGGTTGGAAGGCCCACCTTCAAACATATGATCATACGGATGGGCGAGGGCACATAATGGTTGGATTAGGTGGCAAAGAATGGTGTCACATCGAGCTATCTAGTGGATACAAGGGGTTGTTGACTATTGGCTGAAGTCAAATATAGGAGAAACTTTTCTCCTATGGGTGTCACCCACTAGTGGTGGGTAACATTTGGCTCCAACTAGGAAATGAATTCTCAGTAGAGTGCACTAATGTACTTGAATGCGGAGTTCATGAGAACACCAAAAATCTATTGGGACCATAGATCTGTTACTTACACACCAAAGATTAAGCACACAGGACAACATGTTTCTTTTTTGGCATCACTTGACCGTCCATGATTTTGTTAGGCCATAAAATAAAAAAGAAATAAACTTTAATTCTAAATGAAATTATAATCTTAATGCACCTAATCTAACATGATAAGAGAATATGATATTATTGTTGATTTATGGTAGCATCAGATGTGCTCTAAGTCTCCAATTTGCCAGGAGGCTTGGGCACATGTATTCCAAAGAACCTAGAAAGAGTTTTTGGATATTACACCCATAAAGAGTTTTATTAAAATAATTATTTATTTTTAGAGGGACACTAATTCTAAACTTAGGAAAATAAAATAAGTAAAGGGTATTAATATAAACACTCAGTGTAACTTCTAAAAGAAGACGACGATCAAGAAGAAATGATCTTAGCCATTGATTAGATTCTAGTTTAGGTCATTGAATGTCAACAAGAAGATTATTTAAGGAGGCTTGAGGGTCATTTGGAAGACACACACAGAGATTTTATAAGTTTGATTTTCTGAAGCAGAGCAACTATCGTGTGAATTTCGATAGTGATTTGTTGCAGAGAGGGGCAGAGAGAGTTTTGGCTGGAAGATCTTCTCTGAAGCCAAGATTTCTCAACAAAGAGGCAGGAATACACATATAGGAGGCAATGTAGAGGGAAAATAGGGTGATACAGAAGGGCTCAAGTAGGCCCCACGCAAAGCAGTGTAGCAACTTCCAGTGCAGAGGTCTGAATTTGCTAAACAAGGTGAATTTTTTGAGCTGAGAGGGATGGAAAAGGCTCCTAAAGACATATTGATTCTCAGTTGGGCTGACACAGGGTCCACACAGGGGAAGCACAAAGTATTCAGGGAATGCACAGCTCAGCTTCCAGATTAACCGGGATCAGTAGCGTTAAGTGAGGTAATCTCACCAGTCTTTCTTGCCAAGTGATTTTGTCAATAATTGGATTGTCGAGAGGGCATCCAAAATTGTATTCAAAATACTTCTACATAATAATAAAAACCCTCAAATCCGTTGCACCAGTTTTTCTAATTTGGGTTCTTTTGGAGACATTTTTCAAAAAATAATTGTCACTTGTGTGTATATTTCTCTATTTGTTTCAGTAATTAACAAATAGGAGAAGTTTAATTAGATGCTACAGTAGTATATTCAGGTGGGATACTTGAATTTTCACATGGTATCAGAGGTAGTGCAGGTGAAGCAAGAAGAATAGTTCCAAAGAACCCAATGTTGAACATACGAGGGAGATTGAAAAAGCTGCAGGAGGTAGCAGTTCAAATCCACAGAGGGATTGTGCAATCTAAGCTAGGAAGGCTGAATTTTCGAGGAAAGTCTCTCTCTTAGTGAGTTGACAAAGAGGAAGGGATTCCAGACCGAAATTTTTTTATGCCAAAGGGAGAAATACAGAGCCTCAACATTGAGGAAGGAGCTAGTGGGATTCATTTTTCTGCAGGAAATTTACTGGGCGGAAAATCATTAGAAGAGAGAGAAGAAGCACAATGAGGGAATTTTTCCTCAGTAGACTTCCAGCTAAGAAGTCTATTTTCTTATTGACTGAGAAACAACAGTAAAAAATAGAGAGGAGCAATTATACATTTTCGTGGAAGAGATGGCAGCCACTGGGTTGAGATATCAAGACAAGTTGGATGGGGCATCCGAATATGTGATCTAGAAGGCAAGGATGTCATGCTTTCTGGATGAGAATTTTCTCAAGGCCTAGGTCAACAACATGGTGGTTGTGCCCGCGGATCCAGATCCGCTCAAGAAGTACAATGGAGAAATGGTGAAGGAAAAGTGAATGATCCTTGATGGAGTGAAGGATCATGTGGACTATCACATCGCTACCATATGGATTTCTAAGGAGATATGGGATGTGTAGTTTACGATGTCTTAGGGACTTTCTAAGAAGTGAAAAATGTACCTTGAGAAGAAACTAAGATCTTCTCAGATGCAGAAGGTGGAGCATGTGGATCCATTCCACACGAAGCTTCATGAGACCTGTGATGAGTTATCTGTTGTGGGTTCTACACCTCAAGACTCAAATTCGGTTAGACTAGCCCTCAATTCTGTTTTAGATGAGTGGCAAGTCTTTGTCCAGAGTATCTTGGGTAGGGTGAATTTTCCAAATTAGAATGAGATGTGGGTAGATCTCAAGAAAGTAGAGATGAGGAGAGACTTGGTCAAGTGTAAGCTTGATGGAAGCAGAAACAGTGGGTCAAAGGCCAAGGAGGAGGAGGATAATGTAGCCCTCGCATCGAAGGGGCAATAGGAGCAATGTAAACGTAAGAAGGATGTCTTGAAGATAAATTTCTTCAAGTGTGGTGAAATGGGTCACTATGCTACACAGTTTCCTCTAAGGAAGAAGGAAAAAGATGAGAAGTACGATCTAAAGACTGCACCTGCAAATATCAAGGAGGAGAGGCTCACTATGACAACCGAGATACCTCTAGGAGGGAGGTGGGTTGATTTGGAGTTATATTTCGAAAGAGTTACAGATGGGCAAGATCCTTGAGGAACCCACCTCTTAGATCAATACCTTGCTATGGGAGCCTAGTTTTGTGGTAGTAGGATGGACTAGTGTCAAATGGTGCCGAAGAGTGTCAGAAAGATAGTTGCAGTGGCTAGGAGCATTATAGACTAAATATCGCAGAGTAGATGGCACAAAGCAGAGATCATCAACAATGCAGAAGATTTAGAGGGTCATCACAGAGAGTAGCAGTTGTCAAGTTCCAACATTTACATGGTATCATACTTAATATAGTTATTTCAGTAATTTGGAGTGATTTTCCATTACTGATGCAATACCAGCAGCAGTTTGCAATGCAGTGGCAGTTCCAGTAGCAACAACACGAATGACAAATTTTAGAGGGAGTTATCATACAGATGCAACATTGACAGTGGCAATTCCAACAGCAGTACAGATGCATCATTTTCATATTGGTTGGTGGATATCATGTCAGACATAAGAAAAGCAGAGGAATATGTTGCCGAACAAAGTAATGCTTCTACATGTTGCATTGCTAGAGCACATTCCTCGCTAATAGGGATTGTTGATTTATGGTAGCATCAGATGTTCTCTAAGTCTCAAATTTTGCAAGGATTCTTGGGAGCATGTGTTCCAAAGAACCCAGAAATAATTTTGGGAAATTCCAACCATAAACAATTTTATTAAAATAAATAACTATTTTTAAAGGGACCCTAAGTCTAAACTTAGGAAAATAAAATAATTAAAGGGTATTAATATAAAATGTGGGTGTAACTTCTAGAAGAAGATGAGAATCATGTAGAAATGATCTTATCCATTGATTAGCTTCTAATATGGGCCATTGAATGTCAATGAGAATATTATTTGAGGATTGAGGGTCATTTGGAAGACACACACAAAGAGTTCAAAAGTTCGATTTTCTGAAGCAAAGCAATTGGCGGGCGAATTTCGATAGTGAGTTGTTGCAGAGAGGGGCAGAGAGATTTTTGGCTGGAGGATATTTTCTGGAGCTAAGCATACTCAACAGAGAGGTAGAAAGGAACATGGAGGAGGAAACACATAGGGTAGAGAAGGTGACCAAGAGCAAAGAAGGGATCATGTAGAGCAGTGCAACAACTTCCAGCGTAGAGGTCCGGATTTGCAGAAGGAGTTGAGATTTCTGAGCCGGGAGGGCTAGAAAATGCTCTTGAAGGCAGATTGATTCTTAGTTGGGATGATGCAGTGACTTAGAGGCTGACATAGGGGCTACACAGAAGTAGTTGGGGAACTCGCAGTTCAACTGCCAGATCATCTAGGATCAACAGTGTTGAGTGAGGTAATCTCACCAGTCTTTCTTTCCATGTGATTTTCTCTGTAACTGGATTGTTGGGAGGGCATCCAAAGTTGTATTCAGAATAATAAAAGAACCCTCATATTTTTTGCATCGGTTTTCCTGCATTCGGTTTTTCAAGAGACATTTGTCCAAAAATAATTGTGTCACTTGTGTGTATCTTTCTCTAATGTTTTGTTCTTGTTTTGGGCAAATTAATTAATCAAGTGAAGGATGCAATTGAATTAGCTTCGATATTTTCTGTAGGAAGTAGTAGATAATTTTTTTCAGTAACTAACAAGTAGGAGAAGTTTAATCAGTTGTTGTAGTAGTAGATTCAAGTGGGATTCTCAAATTTTCACAATTAGTTCTAATGCAAAAATCAACATGCAATCCATCCTACACTAACATGCATATTACAATGTTAATACTAAGTGTAGTCATAGAACCAATGCAACCAAGATATCATTAGGTCAATATAAAAACAATTTCCCCTATTATTACTCAAGTGATAAATCCAAGGGTGGGGATGTTACGAATATATTTTATATAAAAATAACATGAATATAAATAAATAAATATTAAACATAGTTATAGGTAATTATTGATTAGTTAATGAAGAGGCATGTCTTAATGGACATGCCCCTCCATGAAAGAGAATCTACCTAGGTATATAAGCAGGCCCTCATTGTAACACTCAATCATCACTCGTACATTTTATCATATTAAGAAAAATATTTCTTACAAATAAATTTGTGTTTTTATTCTTCGGTGGTATTAGAACCATGCGAGTCTTTGAAAATTATCTACCACACAATATTCCATCAATTTTTCGCCCTAAATTCATTGAGCAGTTAAGTAAAATTCAAGAAAGGTTTCAGAATTTAAAAAAATCACGTGGAGTTACAATATGTCTAAATAAAAGTTATGTAGAAATCCATAATAAGGAAGGTGATAGTGATGGTGAAATGAAACAAGGTGAAGCAAGAGAAGAATATTTTGATCAGAATGATGATAATGAAAATGAAGATGTTATAGACAAAGATGAACATGAAAATGATATCGATCAAGATGAGGATCCAAATGAAGTCGATCTTGATGTGGATGAGAATGATATAGATCAAGATGATGATACAAAATGAAGTTGATGAGGATTATGTAGATCAAGATGATGATCCAAATAAATATGATGTGGATGAGGACTATCTTGAGAAACAAGAAGATGAACAATATTATAAAAATGAGGGAGATGCTGAAGAAGACATTGATGATGATGAAGAGGAAAATGTCGAAGAAGAAAAAAAGTAGATACTTTTGAAGATAATTATGAAGATAACGTATTTGAAAAAGAAAAAGTGGATTATGGGAAAGAGAAGGAAGAAAACCATGATTGAAATGATGAGAATAATGCACAAAAAATTACATTTAATAATGGAGAATATAAACTTGATCATAATGAAGAATATCCACATGAATATTTAGATGATATCAGCAATGATTGGGATGGAAACGCATCCGAAATCAATGTGCCTGAAGGCTACAATCTTGAATTACCCAGAAGAATAGACCTTGAAACAAGTAGTAGAAAACCTGTAGAAATTAAATACCCATGATCAGGGACACTAATATCAGCAATAACAATAATAGAGATTTAAAAACTGAAAATAGGAATGCTAGCACTGGGGAAGCAGACGAAATTTTCATTGATGATGAAACAAAAGCTAGAGTAAATGATCCCTTATCCTCTGTAATGTTGTCTGTTTCAGTAGACATGAATTTGTAGAGTTTGCATGCTTCTTTAAGTGGGGGATTGAGTGGCACAATAGATATCTTTAAAAAAAATGATGAATTTGTTGGTCAAAATACTAATTCTCATCATCCTATTATCCAAGGAGAGGTGCCACAATCAATAAATAATTCAAGTAGTGATACATTTGGAGGTGGAATAACATATTCCAATTATGTATATGATGAATCATCATGATTGGTGGATTTATTAGGTTGGCCTTGCTTGGTGGTTTTTGACGACCAAAAATCAAGAGATGTCATAATGTTTGTAGCACGTGTACTACAACATGGCATGAGAAAGGTTTATGACTTGGACCAAAACTTATGTGCAGATAAACAACCTGTTATTTTTCATTCACTTGTAGGGGTTCTTTCATTTCAACAAGAGGAAGCCATAGATGGTGCTTCAGAGGAATTGCAGCAACCCATTTAGAATTGTATAGATGAAGAAATGATTAAGGAGGAGCTAAACCAGATCAATCTAGATGGTACTAAACCAACTCACATTGAACACGTTTGCACAATAGGAAGGAGTTTTCTTGGTCATGAGTATAACATAACTTGGGATATTGCTTTGAAAGTGATTTTGACACTATTTGAGAAGTTAGGGGAATCTTCTTCTTTTCTAATGTGAGGTGTCCTGAGGAACCTAGCTCACTTGTAAAAGCTTGCTGACGAATATTTAACCTATAAGAAGAAGTTCCACAATTGTGTTGGTTCAGCAGTTGCAGAAACGGGGCCAAATAAATTTTTGGATATCTTTCTTCTAAATTTCGATTGTGAAGAGTTGTCAGAGTCCAATATTTGGCTACTTCCTATATTGAAGCAACATATTGTTGGGGGAAGCTCGAAGTTCTTCATAGACCATATTCTTGGGTTAGTGGATAGACTGCATGAGAAATCTAAGACACTTAAGTGGAAGGAAGCCCAGTAGCTTCACGTAATATACAAGCCTTTGTTCACACTCTATGGTCACAGTTCCATCATTTTGCAACTACCCAATACACACAATTCAGAAATTTCTAGATCTTCCAAAGAAATTATGTGCATCACTTCGTAAAGAGCCACACTTACGTGGTAAAATTTGTTAAATCTTGCAGATACGTATTCATCATAACAAAAAGTCATAGGAATAATCTCTAGATAGCTTGAGTAGTTTAGAACGGGTTGAGGGCTTGGAAATAAGTATTGTTGAGCAACGAGCCAAGTGTCGCTACAACTCAAAATTTGCATCAGAGAATATGAAGATTTTGAGAGAAATTTCTCTTGAATTTCTTCAATTTTATTTACTATATTCATGTCATCACCCCGAGAGAGGCATGAAAGAGCTCACATTTTTCAAAAACACCAGAATATTGTTCATATTGACATGACATTAGAAAATGAGGATGTTTGGATGTTAGCTTACACATCTTCCATAACTACGAAACCATTTCTCCTTTAAAACAAAGTTGAAAGGGTAGCTAATATGATCAATTATTTCTGATCACAATTGGTGGGCCCTCAATGTAAAACTCTCACACTCAAGGATCCTGAAAATATGAATTCAAACCAAAAAAAAATTGTTTTAGCAGGCAAAAGAAGCAATGGGATTGTTTTCCAGTAGGATCAGTCAGGATGACATCCGCCCTAGAGATCATATCTACTCCTACTGAATTTCTAATACATATATGGCTATCATATCTACTCCTTGGATGATATCTGTCCCTGCCCCAATCTATGGCAAGTTCCATCCTGCATCGACTATATTCCTACCCATCCGACCTTCGACCACTCCTATCTGGTTTTCGGAGAATCCACAGTAAGAATTTTTTTCTGCCAATGTTTCAAATCCCAACCGAAATCCATCATCAGGGCTTCTTGAATGCTTGATAGAAGAAGAGCTAATTTAAGAGATTAAATAGTAATTATATATGTAGCTTCTTAAATTAGCTCTTCTTCTATCAATCATTCAAGAAGCCCTGATGATGGATCCCGGTTGGGATTTGAAATGTTGGCAGAAAACGGTTCTTACTGTGGATTCTCCAGAAACTGAATCAAAATGGCCTCCTCATCAACTCAGAGGTGAAAGACAACATGACTGAAGAAAAGACCACAATTGCAAGCCTTGAATCCACGCTAACATTGGTTGCACACTAAAAGCCTGCTTTATAAAGCTTGTTACCAGGACTAAGGATGCGTTAGTGACCCTACTAACTCAAGTGGTTAGATTAGGGGCAACGTTAGTGAAACTAAGGGAAGTTCAATGCATCAAAACAACGAATTTTCTCAAAAATATCTAGATATTTATCCCTAAATTCGCTCAAGAAAAGCAAGGAAATTCCCAAAAATCAAACTATTTGGGGAAATTCCAATCTGAAAAAGAAGGCAAATGGGAAAGAGCTGGAAGATAGGGCAAGTTCATTTCTTTTTCCCTAATGAACTCTATGAGGAGCTTGGCAACCCTAACTCAATTGCTACATAAGCAGTGAGAGGGTCATTGTGAAAGGGGTCAGAGCATTTGAAAGGATAGCCTACTAAGCTATTGTGAACTGTCACATACTTGAAGAAGTGAGCTAGAAGAGAGAGAGAGAGAGAGAGAACCGAAAGCGGCAAAGGAAGACTGATACAATAGATGGTTTTAATCACTCTTCTGTTATTAATACAGAATTTCAGTTTTGTTACCTACTCCATGGTGTTGGTAGCCTTGTTCATTAAGTTGTTCATTCGATACTTGTTTAGATGAGTAGTTTAGTTGTATGCAAATATATGTTCATTGTGGATTCATATATTGGTTTTCAAGATTGTATGTTGTGATTGTGTTTGCCTTTCCTTTGTGTAGGAATTTATTTGGAGCCGGCTTTGAGGGAGTTCCTCTTGGTTGTATTGCGATCTCCAAACAAATCTAGAAGGAGACTTGAGGTAATCCTCTTTCCATACTTTCTTAATTGATATTGATAGATGAACATGTGTATAACTTGGTAGCTTTTGTAGATAATATTACATTCTGTCGAAGGTCCCGAGAAGGCCTTTGAGGGTAGTTTTCATTCTCCATACACAGTGCATTTTACCCCATAGTAGAATTGGCGACTCTGTTGGGGACTATACATCTAGTTCCCAGTTTACCCAAACTCCTCTATGTTCTCTCTTCCTTCCAAGAGCTCCCTACTCTTCTACAATCCTTTTTTGATCCACCAAATATATTGCTACATCCTACTAGTATACATTAATCTCAGAAACTGATCTTGAAAGCCCTCTGTTTGACTGATTTCCGACACTAACATAGGTTACCAGGCTACACAGAGCTTTATAAAGCACTGTGCCTCTGTCCAGGGAGCATTAGTGGGCCTACTAACTCTCTGTAGCCACTGTTACAGAGTGTGAGTCTCCCATTTCCTTGATTTTCAGTAGTATCTGTGGACCAAAAGGGATGGAAAATCTTCTCATGGGCTGAAATAAGATCTGTAACTATATTATGTTAGCAAAATTGGTGTCCTATAAATTTATTTTTTAGGAAAAAGTTTTGGTTTTTCTCTCTTAAAAACATTTTTTTTTTAAAGAAAGACTAACAATTTGTATTTATCCTTCTGTTGAAATAGTTGTAAGTTGCTTCATTTTGGTTTTTAGTAGTTGTTAGGAAATATTGGAAAAGAAACGTTTGGTTATGCATGCGTTGAAAGACTATAGATGCATAGAAGAAAATATAATTATGTGAAAAATATGAATATGTAGAATAAAGCTTGTTTGCATCAAATTGAAAAACAAATTCAGAGCATCGTTTTTGCATGATTTATTGAGTCAAGAGTCTCAGCATATTTCATATGTCAACACCCCTACAGAAGACAAATAATCAAGTACACATAAAATTTACATTAAAATCAATCAATTACACTTTTGAGAAAACCAACATTAGCTAGGCTAGGATCTTGGGATAAGCATGTGAGTAAACTTCCCAAGGTCGAAAACCAAAACTAGTGTCATTAACGAGCAAAAAATTCCTTCTGCACTCATATTACTGGGACCACTCCACTAAAAACAGAGTAAAATACGAGACAACATCGAACTGTAATTGAAGGTATCCCACCTTCTCTTACAAATCCTTTGGGAATTCTGTGTATTGGAGGTCCCTTCAGGGATTTTGGAACTGATTCGGGGACTCAAGTATCCTGCCCACACAACATGTTGTCTATGACTATGTCCCCCCTGGTAATGTCTATGATCTAAGGTATCTCTAGTGGCCAAACTTATAGGGACTTACACAAGGTGACTAGGACAAGCTATCCTGGTACCTAACACGGATGGATCTACTCTGTCTTCAGTTTTTGGGAGGGTGCTCAGCTTCACGAGAGTACTTGCCCCCTCAATTTGAGGTTTGGGTGAAGCTCTAAAGTAACGGTAACCGTACATTTGGCCATCCTTCTCTATCATTCATTGAGATACTGGGTTTCATCTCCAGTGATCAGTGCTTATTAGATGAGGTAATTTCCCTATGTTTGTTGATTGATCCATTTAGTGTATTTTTTTTATATTTTTTAGGTACCTGAGTGCTCTCATTTTGAGACTTTAAAGAATATCACGATAAAATTTATTGATTAAAATTAACAGTCATAGTGGCTACATCCAGCCCTCGTCGTCACTACAGATAATTGTTATGACTTCCTCCACTCATTGTGGAAGATCCGTCGAGTTCCACTAAACCGGATTCCTCATCTTCGAGGGATCAGTCTCCTAGATCTCACACAGGATCTGTGAGGACAACCGACAATTCAAGTTTGCTGGAGGATTTCTTTACAGAAGGATTTCTTCCTCCCTTTAACACTCCACTCATGAATCCGTTGGAACCTATCTTGGCTCCCGTGGTACCTGTACTTCCTACTTCAGTAGGCAGAACATTTCCATCTATCTAGTCGACAACTCACGGGTTGTGGAACTTTAGGGACACTTTTGGTCCTTTACCACTTACCCAGCCGAAAGTCATCACAACACCGGTAATTGCGAATCCTTTTTTCCCATTTGTCCCAAGTACAGCCACTCACATGACACCCTCTATGAGTGGAACCTAGCAGATGCCAGGTTCCACCCCTATGGTGCCCAATTTCACACCTTCGACAAGTGCCACATACAGTTCCCTATAACACTCAATGCGGCACTATGGGCGCGGTTCCTGTTTACCAACAATATGGTCGACCGACAATTTACAGATCAAACCCCCAGATTCATATACCTGGGGGGGTTCCCAATATGCACATGCCAGTGGGGAAAGTAACAGTTCCCCCTCCATTCTCAGGCATGCATGGTTAGTCGCTGATTGACATGAGTGTTTCCTCTGCCAATCAAGGCCAAATGGTTAGTTCTATGTTGGGTAAGAATCCACAAGGGGTTCCCAACTAGTCCATGGGGGCACCCTACTCACATTCTCAAATGAGTCAAGGGGGCACTGCTTATACTAGGGGAAATTTCATACCCCAGTATCAAAATCCTCATGGAAATCCACTCTACAACACCATACCTCAAAGCAACTACTACACCACGCAACCCATGTACACTATGGGGAATAAAACAATGGGAGAAGCACAAATCTCCTCAAGTCATCCATCATCATCATGGTCCGAGTCAAGGACACCTAGCTCTCCGCCTTTCTTGGCAATGTTGGATACACCCAACTTATATAAGCTAACAAACGACCCCATCTATCACAACTTACAATGGCCGCCTATCCCACATAAGATACCAACGTACATCCCAAAGTTCAATGGAAAACAAGGGAAGGATCCAGGCACCCATATCACCACCTACCATCGCTGGTGTGTTTCAAACTCTATTGTGGATGATAGTGTCTGGTTACGTCTTTTTCCCCATACCCTCACTGGCAATGCAGCGAAATGGTATATTGAATTACCACGTGCATCAATAAACACCTTCTACGCTTTAGCGATGGAATTCTAAAGCACTTCCAGCTACCCATCTGCTATGAGACTGGGATGGAGCTCCTCACTTCATTTCGTCAGGATACCGCCACCCACATCTCTGATCATATACATGAATGGAGACGTAGGCGGAGGTTAGTCAAAGCTCCCCTCCGAGATTTCTCTTAACGGACTGGTTTTGTAGGTCCTTACTTCCGCAAATCACTAGAGATTTCATTCTAGGTGGTGCGGTCACAGAAGACCAATCCATATGTCATTCCCAACACTTAGATTTGATATATTCACAGTATGGCACTCTTTACGACATAATCCCTAATGCCCCTAGCAACCCCAATGCTTCCACTACTAACAAAACAACTGCTCTTCCTACCACTGAGATAAATTCTGTGTAGTCTACACAAAATCTCAGTGGTAAGAAAAAGAAGAATAAGAAAAAGACCGCTCCTTCTGAGGAGCAGTCAATAAAGCAGGCAAAACTAAAACAAAAGGCTATTACACCCACTGACGATGGAAAGGATAAACTCACCACATTTCCTTGCAAACTCTGTGCTGAAGGCCACATGACCTAGCGTTGTCCGCGTCTTCAGGAATGCACAGAATACATTTCTAGGAAGGATATTGATTAGACCCCCTTTGGTATATCGAAATTCCCCTTGGGCTACCCCAAAACCAACCTTAGATAAGTTGTCAGTCGTCTTGTTGTTGAAGTATACTAAGAACAACACTTGGGGAGATTGCTTGCACATGCCAAGGGTAGTTGGGTAGTACAACTAAGGGCATGATCAATCCTCCTTAGTTATTACTCTGAAAGATTGGGCCGACTAATACTATTGGATCCTTGATGTATATCGTGATTTGTAGCACTTGCCACTCCTTACTACCATAGTCCCTCACTTCCTGATGTTAGTCGTCATATTCCTACACATTTTGTAGTATTAGACAGTTGGGGTTTCCGCCGCCACAATATTGATCAGTTGGGACAACCAAATTTGTACACATTTTACACTATCCATAAGTTGGGGTTTCTGCTACCGCAAAATTGATCAATTGGGACCACCAAATTCCTACACATTTTGCAGTATCAAGATTTTGGGATTTTGGTTACCACATTGTTGAGCAGTTGGGAGTAATAATCCTATCAGAGTTATAAAAGAAGAAATATGGTGGTCCCAAAATTATGCTTGCAAGAGACCTAGCCCACCGAATTTAGAACACCAAGATGATCATAGTGATATTATCTTCCAGTAAACCCCCATTTTTCGTGCAGTCCCAATCTTTTTTAGAAGTGCTTTCAAGTGACCTACATCAATACACTCCTTGTCTCGCACCCATTGCAATCATATTAGTTTTAATTAAACTAGAATTTTGACTCAAGAAATTATATTGTAACTATGACGACAAACCTCGAGAAAATAGTTACAAATATAGAAGCATGCCTAGAGTTAAAGATCCAAGTCATAGTTACAAAGGCCCTGTAACCCATCTAAAAAATCATCTAGGCTAAGTACCTCACAAGGGAGGGGAAAAATATTGATGCCCACCTGGAAGGAGAAGATAGCTATCTTCGATATGAGGGGTGTCATCATTTCCACGAGAGTCACTAATATTCTAGCAATAAGAACCAAGATTGACATGCACAAATTTAACGGTTCTAACCTGTTAGTGTGGGTGGCACAAATGGAACAATATTTTTAATTAAACACTATATGGGATGAAGACAACAAACTACATGTGGGAGTTCTTTACTTGGACCAAGAACATTGGCAGTGGTGGGAATGACATCATAAATGCTACATGGGAAATCCAACTAGGAGTATGTGTTGGAAATAATACTAAGAGAGGGGGTGAATCAGTATTATCAAATTCTTTTCAATATACCTTCCAAATTTATACTTTAATTTATTCTTCAAATTTTGGTCATTAGATTGTATGTCAGTACCATATAATAATGAGAAAGAACAAGAAAGATAGATAATCACACCAAGGAACACCAGATATAAGGTGGAAACCCAATGTGGGTGAAAACCACCTGCTGCAATATGTCTATATCTTCTTTCAATTAGAAATTTCTTTTACAATGATTTTGTACTGGTGTAGTCCTTTACCAGTACGCAGGCTGCAACCTGCAGAGAGCTACAACCCTCTCTCGTTTTCCAGTCTCTTCTGGAGGGGAGCTACAATCCCCTTTGCTCTTTTCACTTCTTTAAGGACCACATTTCATTAATTTTCAAACTGGATCCATGGACATCAAATAATCAACAAGTACATATGAATCAACCAAACTCCTTATACAATCAACCAATGAATCACCCAATTTCTTAGAATGTTGTAAACAGAAAGGCTATACCAGTAAACTAAACCTAGAACTCTGCAGCAAATAGATAAAAGGCAGCCAACAAATACTTCAAGGAAAAGTCCGCAACTTGACCAATATAAACCTGCGGATATCCGCAGCTCTTCTGTGTCTAAACTGCACAGATCCGCCCCTAATATTTCTTGTGCTCTGCGTACTTCTGCTCAGATCCGCACCTGCACTATCTGTCTACCAGCGTACCTCCGCACTGTGTCTTCTTCTGTATTGCGTACCTCGCACTGCACCTTCTACTTCTCTGCGTACCCCACGCACTGCACCTTCTTCTGTGCTGTGTATCCCGCATTGCGCCTTCTTCTATGCTACGTACCCCCGCACTACACTTTCTTCTGCATTGTGTACCCCCGCACTTACGTCGTGGATCGCCTGCGAACTTCTGGTTAGGGCCAAATTTAAAAATCCTCCAATGTGCCACAGTCTCTCAGATTCACAGATCTGTTCATGTGCCCGAGAGATCACGACCTATCAATAGATTCGCCTTAATTTTTCTCCTTGATTTATATCTAGCTTTTAAAAACAATCACTGAAAATTTCAGATCTTAAGATATTCAAATTTCACAAGTGTGTGGCCAAGAGATCTCCTTTCCTTTTTATAGGCAAGCCTTTCACAATACCACGGTCCAAAACCATAATAACATAATACCATGAACCAATACCTTGGATCAATATTTTTAGATGCAAAACCACGAACCAAAACCATAGGATCAAATATGTCGGGCTAAATACCATGGACCATTCATAAAGATTCCCATGTGCACGCGCTTTTCTACATTGGAGAGAGTGAAACTGGGGTCTGCACCTTCTGAATGGAGCACCTGTGGGTATCTCTTTTTCCATGATTTTGAGTGCCTGAACTGAGATCTGCCACAAGAGTGATTTGCCATCAAGTACAACACTTGTACCATAGAGCCAAACCAGAGTCATAATGCCAACATTATGTTCTCTAAAACCATTTACGCACATTTTGATAGGGAATCTCAATTTTTGGGTCGCCTCAATAAGCTAAAACAAATTGGTACAGTCTAAGACTTCGTCATGGAATTTGAACAATTAGTTATTTGAACCAAGGGTCTTAGGGATGCATTTTACATGGAATGTTTCATCAGTGGCCTCAAGGATGCCATCCAGACACATGTTTGAATGCATTAACCTACCACTTGGTTGGAATCTTGCCACAAAGCTTTAGATGTAGAAACCACTATTAATGCTTAGTCCAGTTGTCCATCATTTCCATCAAAAGCATGTCCCACCCTTTCTAGTGGCCCCACCCAATCCCTTAAGGTTCAAAATTTGTCTCCTACATAAATGGCCAAATGGAGAAGACGAGGACTATGTTATTATTGCGATGACAAATATTCACCAGGAAACAAATGGAAGGAACAAAAGTTCTTCCAAATTGATGCTACTAACAATAGAGAATCAAATGAGGTATCAAAAGTGTCTTGGGAATAGGAAGTAGAACCAAAAATGGCCATTGAAGAAGTAATGGATGATATTGTGATACCAAATGAACCGATTATATCACTCCATGCATTATCTGACATTTATTTTCCACAAACACTTGAGGCTTTGTTACGCATAAACTAGTGGTGGTATTGATTGATAGTGCCATCACGCATAATTTTTTCCACAAACAGGTAGCTGAGGCAGTTCATTATTTTGTGCAAGCAATATCCAATTTTCAAATCCTAATAGTTGATGGGGAAGTCATGAAACACGAAGGACGTTGCGAGAACAACAAGCTCTAGATGGGGGACTGTTAAATTGGAAACTAGGTCCAAACTCCATGTGGGTCATCTTATTTATGGCAGCTGATATTTTTATTGGTTCCCTCTCGTTGAGAGGTGTAGGATTGATCCAAAGATCATCTGATTCTAATATGCATTTATGGAGATATGAATTTATTTAGATTATGGTTTAATTATCTAGCCGACTAGCTCTTATGTAGGCTCAAGAAGCCCAAACATCATGACTACTCATCATATATGTTTTACTATAAATATAGACTTGAAGTCATTTCAACACGCATTCTTGATGTGATCTCCTCTCCACGTCTTGGGTTTTTGGAGAAGGAGAGTCACAAAAAGGAATACGTTGACCTAGTTTGATGATGTGCTAAATCCAATGTAGTCATAACCTTATTTGATTTTCATGGTGAAGCCGCAGATGGAAGGAGCCCTACCATAGCTATACATAAGGAATAAAGACTCCTTATATGCTATCACGTACGTAGTTCATGGAAGACAATTATATGTTGTTCATACGATGTTCATGATGACCTCTTATACACAGTTCTTGGAAGCAGCCATGAAATCGTCTATACACTGGTCATGAATGTATGAACTGTTGGGAGACCTTATGAAATTAATGGATGAGACCTTACACAAAAGATATATACACGTTGTTCTTGAAGAAATGTCATACGCTGTAATATGTTGTTCTTACCTACTCACAGTCATAAAAGGGTATTGACTACACCATGTTTAGGTGTAGTCATGTTGAGACACTCTCGTCCATATATCAGGTTCCATCTATAATGGATCTAGCAGCGTGGTATGCAATGCATCAATGCAGTCAGATAATATACATGCAGGCCCTAGATCTGACAACGTGGTAGAGATATGTGGAATATGTACACATCAACAGATATACATTGTCTAGAAGACATATATACATGCAGGCCCTAGATTTGGAAGCGTGGTTACATACAGTGATATGTGAGTTCATATATACGCTAGGGTGATACGAGTTATACATTGTGTATGTATATGCTGGTCAATGGACAGTGATACGTTGTCTATAAAGACTCATCATATATGGTGGTAAATGCAGGCTTATATACGTAGGCTATGGAAATAAATATTTATGCAGGTAGAAGGACATATTAGGTGCAATCATGAGGATGCAGCTATGATCACGTGCATGGGCAACACAATGATACATGGAGCATGGACAACATCATGATGAATGTAATCATAAGCATGGACAGCTTAGACCATGGAAGATGCAACATGATGAACAACATGAAGATGAGAGCAGCTCAGTCATCTAGGTCCAGCACTATGATAGGGCAACATGGTACTACATGGTAAGGTGTGGCAAATGGACAAGGTACAACACTATGATAGGTGAAGCTATCACCTTGGAGAATCAGTTGAAGAAGATTGTCTTCAACTGATCTCATCATTTTACGAAATGATCTATGCTAGATCTAGATAAGTCAAAGTGTTGACTTATGTTGTAAATGTACTAGCTCTCTCTCTCTTTCTCTGCTGAACTTTGAAGAACATAAAAGAAGAATTGATCAAGGGTTTCCCCACACATTGTGGGGTTTGTCCTTAGCTTGCGCCACATATTGTGTCCTCTTGTCTTCTGCGATTTATATTTATGTTCTATCTGCAGTTTACTTTATGCTGATGTGATTGCTAATATGGAAAAGAAATTAAATAAATTTCTCTAGCATAGAACATGCCTAAAATTAACAGGGACTATCACCTTAAAACCACATGTTTTCCATTGAAATGGGAAGTTGTGACATCATCCTCAGAGCATAGTGGCTTAGGGCACTAGGCCCAATTACGATGGACTTCCAAGAGATGAATATGATTTTCAAGAAGAATGGGCACACTCATACGCTTAGGGGCCTCCAGGCAGGCTCTCCTACTATCAATAGCTTGCATAGAATGGAGAATCTCTTAAAAAAGGGACACCATGGAGTAGTTTCTCAATTCAATGCAATCCAAGCCATTGAATCCATTCCTGCCACCATTCATTCGTATTTGAAACAAGTGTTGGGTTACCACCAATAGGTATTTGAAAAACCCAAAGAGCTACCCCCCTCTTGAGGTGAGAATGATCATAACATCCCTTTGATTCTAAGTATCCAACCACCAAATGTTCGCCCCTATAGGTATCCATTCACACAAAAGAATGAGATTGAAAATATTATTTGGGAGCTACTAGAAGTAGGAGTTATTCATCCTAACAACAACCCATATTCATCCCTAGTGGTTATGGTCTTGAAGAAAGATAGGGAGTGACAAATGTGTCTTGACATTAGGGCCCTCAAGAAGCTCACCATCAAGGATAAGATTACCATTGCAATAGTCGATGATCTCCTTGATGAACTCCATGACACCTAATTCTTTACCAAGTTGGATCTCCTTTCGGGTTATCACCAAATTAGAATAAGGAACCAGACATCCCCAAGACAACTTTTGGAACCCATGGGTCATTATGAATTTTTGGTTATGCCCTTTGGTCTTTGTAATGCACTATCCACCTTTCAAAGTCTCATGAATCATCTTCTTAAGCCATATTTTAGAAAGTTTTTCCTAGTCTTTTTTGATGATATACTCATCTACATTAAAACATGTGAAACACATCTTCAACATGTTGACAAGATATTGCACCTTTCGAAGGATAATAAATTATTTGTTAAACTGTCCAAGTGTTCTTTTAGAATGAAAGAGGTGGAGTAATTGGGACACATTATGGGCTTGTTGTAGCGGCTACAACCACCCTCCAAAATTTTGGCCTGCATCCAATTTCGGAGCCTCCCTTGAGAGTTTCACTTGACGATTGCACACACTTGGGTTCACTCCATGAACTCGTTTGAGTATTCACACCCACCTTGCTTGATCATTTCACCCAAGCTTTTGCAGCATTTTGAGGTCAATGTCATGCTTGCAACCATGTTCTGGTCATGCTTAAATTCTTTGCTTCGTGTGTACTTGTTGTGTTTTCTATGTAAACATCTGTCACACTCGCACACGAGTTACATACACTGTCGTGCAAGAATCATCACAATTGAACAACGATCAATCACAAGTGTCGTGCTTGTCGCTTACATCGTCGATCAGTCATGTTGAACATGTGTGTCTAGATGGTTTAAGTCATCTCGTCGTCAAGTCATGTAAGTGTGTGTTTGTAGGATCACATATGCATCTTTCACTCATTCACACACTTAGTCATTTTGCTAAATTTATGATGATGGACTCCCCTCTGACAGCCAGACCATCACCCCATTATCGACTCGATCAATTGTCACCTAGAACAACGTAGAAGCACCAAGCAAGCCATTTCAAGTTGTGTTGACGCAAGAAAATCAATCAACCTTCATGCTAGTCAATCGGAGAGTTTTACCTGACAGCCACCACATGACTAACTCCCCTAAAAAATTACGCAGAGTTTGCAAACCTTTCCTACTCCGTTGACTGGGAAAATTGCACAGATAGGCTAGATAGAAACCCAATGCCTGTCCTTGTCTCCTTGAGAAAATTATGTAGTTTTTTCAGCCAGGCCTCCCAACAGTCGACCAGCTACTCACCAAGAAAATTGCGCAGTTTTCATGAGAAATTTTTTGCTTCCCAATGGTCTGCTCATATCAGAAACTATGCAGAGGTCATTAGTAGGCCAGCCTCCTAGCATCAGTGCAGTTTTTCCCGCCAGTAGGTCCCAATAACTGACTGCCATTTCCCTCCAGGAATTGTACAGCTTTTGCTACCAAGCCCCAACAACCAACTGTTGGTTCCCCTTAGGAATTGCATAGTTTTTGTTTCCAGTGACAAAGCATCTGACCACCAATTCCCCTCAATATTGCGTAATTTTTTCTGCCAGTGTCCCAACAACCAGTTGCTAGTTCCCTCTAGGAATTATGTAGTTTTGACTGCCAAGCTCCCACTCCCTGCTCATTCCAAAAATTGTGCAGATTTTGCTTGTCCAACCTTCCTGTAGCCTGGACTATTCCTCCCAAAAACTACATAGTTTTGTCCTACATCTGAGCTAGACCCTGCAGATAGTCACTGTCGATCTGAATTTCCCATCTTCATCACCCAATGACTCTTGCACATTTTTCATCAGCAGTGCCTTGAACCTTCATCCTGCCTCGCAACCTTGTCACCTTTCCCAGTCACATGCATTCGAAATGATCATGCATTGTGGTAGACGGGGAGATTTTTGGATTTGATGTCATCTCATCATGAGTGACTACAGATATAGGTACATAAACAAACATGGCGCAACGACGGATGGGATGAAAGAAGAGAGCACATGCAGAAAGATAGGTTCACCAAAAGACGAATAGACGATGCATGCAAAGGGATATGTGCACGAATGGATGATCATGCAAAGATGTGTTCATACACAGACAGATGAGAAAACATGTAATATGTGCTCATGGATGGAGGGATGGATGAACATGCACCTTTCGCAAGTGGACGAATTTGTCAAGCTTACCAACATACAAGCAAGGAGAAATGTGTGAATGCAACATCAAGCGAACTAACGACCATCGAAGACTCCGCACACCTTTCCAATGCAGAGGTGAAGTTGTGACACACCATGAGGACATCCATCACCCATAGCACTACAACTTGACATGCACACCAACAACAGAACGAATGTACTAGCACTGTCATGTTGATTCATGTCATGAGTCATGTCATCCACATCTCAACTATAGGCCATACTATCAATCAATGTAATGTAACGTGGAAATCCAAGAGACCCACTTCTTGTACGAAGAGTCATGTAAATTTGAAAACTCATGGAAGTCAAATAGTCATGAGGGTAGTTGAACAACCACAAGGGTCAGTTTCACCCTTGGCTATAAATACCCTCTCATTTGTACATGCAAAGGAATTTTCACCTCAGCTCCTCCCACATAGCCTTGAGAGTCTGTAATATTTTCTTTGAGGAGTAAGTAGTGGCTCCAACGCCCCGCCCATGGGGTTAGTGATGTATGGTGTGACAATGTGCCTTGGAACTTTCACTTAATTTAGAAGCCTGCTAATAGGCTAACACATTTTCACACATGTATTGTAACTATTGTAAGACTAATCTTGAACACTTGTAATGCATGTTGCTTTAACTTGTGTTTAACACTTCAAATCATTCACTTGTTGTGATACATATCTATTAATGAAAATGTGTTGTATATGTTGTTAATGTTGTCTCACCCATGTTGGTTACCTCCCTAAACATCAGAGAGACCTTTCGCATAAAACTTGCTATAACAACTATTGCACTCGTGAGGAATCATTTGTCGAGTGTTGTATGTGTTATCTTCCATTGCGTATTGTGACTTCCACATTTGTGTGGACTATCCCTCCGAAAGATGTGCACATCCTATTGTGTTGTGTGTTTGTAGCAGAGTTGGGGCTTCCTCCCAACTAACTTGGGACTCACTCCCACCCTCTCCCTATATAGTGAAAGAACCATTGACACAAGTGACACTAGCAATCACCATGCACGCAAACCTCACTTCTTGAAGACAAACCAAACCACTCTCCTGTGCTGACGAGCAAGAGTTGAGGAAAATATTTAAGATAATGGCAACCGGGCCATCATAATGGATGGGACTCCCACACTAAAAGGTGTGAGTTCTAGTTGGGACTTCATACCGGGGTGATCCCCTGAATGTTGGCAGGTCTAGCACCATCAACATTTCTGGTGCTAGAAGGAGGGCAGCCATTTGTATATGGATGAACATCCTCTCACACTCACTCATCAACCATCTAGTCAAGGAAGTAACTTGCACTCCCTCTCAGCTATGCGCGACTCTGCAGTTGGTTACTTATCACCTCCCAGGAGTAAACACAAAATTCCATATCATCAACTTTGCTCTATCCTTCCCATCACCCATCAATTCGTGAAAGCAGTCAGACTAATCCCAAGGATACAACATCTTCAATACACATCAAGGAAGCCAAAAGCCACTCCCACAAGGGTTTTTGTATCATACATGGAAGAAGTAGTTCTTTCCACACTTGAAGGTCTAGCAGAAGCTATTGAAGATAGAGAGGAACCTCCGATCTTCCGATAAGTCAAACGAGATACCCTTGTGATCTTGGGATCAGACTCCAGTATAGGAGGTGGAGGGGAAGGCAGCAGAGGAGGCAGAGGTGGAGACGAACCAACAGACTCATAGCTGAAACCATAAAATTCTAAAAGAGAGGAGGAGGGTGACAAAGAAGAAGAGATGAATTACCCAAATCTCGAGTGGATGATGCAGGGAGCATTGGCTCTCTCAGGTGTCTCTCAAAAGATTTTGAAGTAAGCAAAGAGAATGAACATCAATTTTAACCCTAATAGCATGATGAAGGCAGAAGATCACTTGGACAACCTCTACCTATAGTTGTATACCCTTGAGGTATAGTATGACGATGTAACATGTAGATTTTTTCCATGTGCCTTGGACGGTCACGCAGTTGCATGATATCACAGCCTTCCACCTAACTCCATACAGAACTGGGTGCATTCAAACGCATGTTCCTTGAAAAGTTTGTTGATGAAAAGACCCCAACCATGCTACTTAAAGAATTGGGAAGCCTTAAGATGGAGGGAAAAGAAAAAGTAAAAGACTTCAATCGGAGTTTCACATGCATATTGGACAAATTTGCAGTGGACACCAAGCCTCATGACTCCACCATTGTTGATTACTACATTGTCGACCATTGTTGCGTAGTTCATCAAATGAGCTGCGAAACAAAAACTCTTGGAAAATTGTGAAGAGGCTATTGTTGTAGAGAAAGACCTACCTGTGATTGGAGTCATCAAGGATGATGAACTAGCAAAGGACTCCAAATACGCAAGTAGGAAGTCCCAAGCGATGGCAAGCAAGGGTAGAGACAAGGAAGCAAATGACATTGAAACCTTCACTCACCTCATCAAGAACTTGACAAAATAAGTGCGCGAGCTTAAACAATGGAAAATGAACACATCTGCAAGTAGCCACCTACCCAGACAAAGACAGAGAATCAGCTCATCAAGAAGCAACCGATTCACTGAAAGAACAGTGCAGAGTTTTATGTTCCATGTCGAACAGTGCACAGATCCTAAGTTCTGTTCATTTGACAAAGAACATCACCCTGAGAACTCTTGTTCGAACTAGAAGCGAGTCGCAAGCTCTGTATGCAGCCATACATTTGATGTGGAAAATAATATGCAGGAGCAGCTAGAAGACACTAATAATGACGAAGAGGGTGCACCTGATGAAGCATCAAGTTCTGGGCATGTGGTGAACATGTGTCAGTGCTCGCAAGAAATGCCAAATATGAACATCGAGAAGCAGCCCTAAAAGAAAAACGATCATTATAATATTAGGAGTAAAGGGGACCCCCCTACACTTGGGGAAGTACGAGAAAATATGAGATTGCTGATGAGGAAGGTTGATTCACCAGCCACCCCAAAGCAGAAAACACAAAACAAGTTCAAGAATATAGCGGCAGAAAAGAGTACATCCATGAGCAAAAAGTTGCAGAACACTCCACCGGACAACACAAACATTTTTTCTACCCCAGACACCTCGGTGAGTCCACCACCTCTCGACTACAACATTGTATATTACATGAAGAAAACTCAAGCGAACATTAGTTTTTTGATTTAGCTAATATCTAGAGTCAGCGAGACATCATGTTGTGCGCATTGGGATAGACAACAATGGATAACGTAGCCTCTCCCAGCAAAGGAGCAAGCACACCTCCCAGATAACTTTCTACTGTGCTCAACACACTCCCGATGGAAGAAGCAAACTTAGGTTGCCCTCCATTCCCGCTATCATTTGAAACTTTTAACTGCAATGTTCACAACTGCTTGGTTGATTTGGGCGCGGCAGCGAACATCATGCCACTCTCCATTGCGAAAGATATCAATGTACAATGGAGCGAGACATCCACACAAATCATCCAACTTCATCAAACATCAATACCAACCATTGGTGAACTATGAGACGTGATCATCCAACTATCTCATGATGTTCCAGTCCACCAATGCATCAACATAGTTGTTGTGGACATATCGGAAGCATACAACCTACTACTCAACAAAGACTGGTCCAGCAAGCTAGACAGATATTTTGCTACAAATTGGTCCCACATGTGGCTTCTGTACAAGGGAAAATGCAAAAAAATCTTAGTATTTTCCGAGCGGTATATGAAGCACAATGTCACTCCCCTTAATGGTGAGAATGAACCATTGGCCTTCGCAGAACTCATGTTTGGAAACTTCCTCTTGGAAACAACATTGGGGTGTTATCCTACACGACCAGCTCCAACCCCACCAGACATGCAATTGGGACTCCTTCCTTGCCCAACTGATGGTAATGAAATATGTACAATGCATTGTACCAATAGTAGTAGTAGTAGTAGCAACATTAGTAGTAGCAGTATTAGCATGTCAAACGGTCTGTGTACAGACAAGTTGTGGACCATGTACTTTGACAGATCAAAGACACAAGGCGACTCAAAAGTCGGGTGTCTCTTGATCAACACATATAATAGGAAGCATATGGTTTTAAGTTTCTTGGAGTTCGAGTGCACGAAAAACGTTGTTGAGTATGAAGCACTCGTGTTAGGCTTGCAGAAAGCCATTAACCTCAACGTGGTTGTGCTCAAAGTGGTAGGTGCTTCAGAGATATTGGTACAACAGGAACGTAACACCATTCATTGTTTTTCGTCGCATCTCAAAAGTTACCAGCAAGAGGTATGGAGGCTAATCTCTAACTTCCAAGCCTTTAACATCATTTTTGCACCACCTAAGTGTAATGCAACTGCCAATGTTGTGGCAAATGTAGCTTAGAAAATGTCATTGATTAGGGATCGATTTACCATTGAAATTTTGTACAACTCATCTATCCCAGAAAACATAACAAATTTAAGAATGTTTAATGATGATCAACATATTCTTCATTTCATGGCCAATGATGATGTCTTCAAAGATGCAACGATAGATGATGACGAGCATGATCGCTCTCTACAAGCATAAGCTGGTAATATGAAAGTCCACCTTATCACAAAAGGTGTGGAAACATTGGAAAAGCTTTATGAATTTCAAAAATGTTTTTAGGGGCCGAGGAACAACAAGACCCATAGTTCCACCATGATGCATGAACTGATCAACCTCGGAACAAAACAAGATCCAAAGTTCTCAATCTTGGTATACGTTACACATAGCAAGAGGAGCAAGCCCTTGTCCTCTTGTTCAAACAATACCAAGATGTGTTCATGTGGATGTATGATGATCTGAAAACTTACGGCATACGGATAATCCAACACATCATCTTGATCAAAGAAGGGGTCAATCCATATCAATAGAAGCTGAGAAAATCACACCCATCACTTGAACCCCTCATACAGAAAGAGCTCACCAAGTTGTTGGATGCACTGATATACAAAGTTCATCATTCCACATGGGTTTCAAATCTTGTTCCTGTACGTAAGAAGTCCAAGGAAATCCACTTGTGTGTCGATTTCTAGAACTTAAACTGCACCTTAGAAAAAGACAACTACCCCATGCCATCTATGGACCACATTCTACAAAAAGTATCTGGGGCAAAAATGTTTTCTCTTCTCAACGGTTTCTCCAGATACAATTAGGTTCTGGTAGCAGAACTTGACAAACTTAAGACTACTTTCTGTACCAAGTGAGGTATGTTCGCTTACAGATATGACTGTCATCTGGGATTGTAAATGCAGGAGCAACCTTTTAGCGCGCCATGGACATCGCTTTTCGTGAACTCATCAGATAGAGCATAGTGGTATACCTCAATGATGTGACTATGTTCTAAATAAGACAATAGGACCACATACACCATCTGAAGAAAATTTTTGAGTGATGCCAGAGATATGGGACTTCCTTGAATCCCAAAAAGATCATATTCACAGTGTTGGAGTGGAACCTCCTCGAACACATTATTTCCAAAACATGGATCAAGGTGGATCCGGACAAGGTTTAGACAACTACACAGATCCCTCACCCAGCCAACAAGAAATCCATGTTGTCCTTCTTGGGCAAGATAAGCTTCCTTCAGAAGTTAATCTCAAATTATGCACAGATAGTCAAGCCCATGCAGGACATGATCAAGAAATATGCAGTCTACATCTAGGGTAAGAAGGAAAAGTATGCATTCACCCAAATAACATAGGCTATTGCAGAAGTGCCTACACTTTATAACCCAAAATTCAAGAAATATTTCCTGCTATACACCTTCGCCTGATAATTCGCTCGCTGTAGTACTCACTTAGAAGGACAAGATGAACAATGAACGCCTAATCTCCTTCATAAGCACAAGCATGCAAGGACCAGAACTCAACTACCTTGCTGTTGAAAAGCAATCATATGCAATGTACAAGGTGGTGAAACACTTCAGGCCCTACTTGTTGAAGAACCATTGTATATTCTTCATCCCTCACCCAACAGTCCACACATTGCTTGTACAATAAGAACTAGGTGAACAACATGCAAACTGGATGGCAAGCTTGCAAGAGTATGATCTTGAAATCAAGATAGTTCACATGATCAAAGGACATGGGCTCTCTAGACTTGCAACTAAAGCAATACATGCACCAAAGAGTGAAGAAGATCTCACCGGCTAGGAGCAGGAAATTGAGATGTATAATATAAGGTATGTAACACCCATTGAAGATGGAACCTCTTGGTACGTAGATGTGTGCTAATACCTTGAGAGAGGCACCGCACCATCTCACTTTTCCATGAGATGGAATAGGGAATTGCACCTCAAAGCCTTAAAATATCAGTCAGTGCATGGAGTGCTTTACAGAAAGCACAGTGACATAGTTTTTCTCAGGTGCCTGGAGGCACATGAATCAGAGAAAGTACCTCAAGATCTACATGATGGACCTGCCAGGGGTCACTTTGCGTGAAACACCACTGTGCACAAAGTTATGTGAGACGATTTCTATTGGCCCACATTATTCAAGGATGCATATGTTTATGCCTGCAAGTGCCTGGTCTGTCAATGATGCGCTGACAAAACATGAAGATCAGCAGCCCCATTGTACCCTGTTGCAGCGCCCAAGCCATTCCAACAATGGGGCCTAGACATCATTGCGGAAATATTCCCACATTCGTCAAAGAAACACCACTCTATTCTAACAGTGACTGATTACTTCACGCAGTGGACAGAAGCAATTCCACTCAAACAAGTGAACGACCAGGAGATCATCAGGTTCCTCTAGCAGAACATCATCTCACGCTTTGACATTCCATTATCACTTTTTTTTTTATAATTAAATATACTTTTTGTCTTTGAAACTCTATGATTTTGCATTACATAATGGTATTGTGCTCAAACATTCATCTAACTATTACCCGCAAGAAAAAGGTCTTGCAGAATCTGAGAATAAAAACATCATCCACATAATTAAGAAGATTGTTTTCTCTAAGCAGTGCAACTAGCACACCACCCTGATGAATGCATTATGGGTTGACCATGTAACACCTAAGCCCTCTCTAAATACCTCACCATACTTCCCGGTTTATGGTAAAGAAACCACCCTTCCACCAAATATCTACTTGCCTGCACTTTAAGTTTCCCAAGAATCCCAAGGCAAGCCTTGCCAGTTAATTCAACGTAGGATGGATGTTCTCCATAAGCTTTAGGAAGAAAGGATGAAAGCAAAAGAAAAATTCACACTCCACCAGAACTGTATCAAGAGATGGTTCGATAAGAAGTCTGTAGGGAAAGCTAACTTCGGTGTTGGTGACTTAGTTCTGAAATGGGATAAGTCCCATGAAGACCAAGGCAAACATAGGAAGTTCCAGTCCCTATGGATTGGTTCGTACACAGTGTAGGAGAATCTTGGCCCACACACATATCTTCTGAAATCACTTGACAAGAGGGTCGATGTTAATTTTAGGTATGTTCTATGCTAAGAGAAAAGTTACTTCGATTTTCCATATTAGCTCAATATTAATTCCATATTAGCAATCGCATTTAGCATGACAGTAAAATGCAAATAGAACATAAACATAAGTCGCAAAAAACAAGCCAAGACAAGAGGACACAAGATGTGGTGCTAGCCAGGGACAAACCCCAATGTGGGGAAACCCTTCATCAATTCTTCTTATATGTTCTTCAATAGTTCAGCAGAGAGAGATAGTACATATACATAAGAAGTCAACATTTTGACTTATCTAAACAAGAGTAGAGATCTTCTCTAAGAAGATGACACATGAGGTAGCTGATCTGAACACAGGGGATTCTATCACCTTGTTGTACCTATCATTGTGTTGCACCATGTTGAACCATCATTGAGTTGTACCTCATCATGTTGTACCCAACATGCTTCTCTTCATCATCGTGCTGCATTATGTGTCACTGTGTGGCTCCCATCACCAAGCTACACCCAATAATTACGTTGCATTATACTGTTGTCTCTAACACCATGTTGCATCCAACTGCTGCATCTAAACATGTTTTCAATACAACAATGCTTCCAAATGCTGCATCTAAACACGTTGTATCCAACCATGTTGCATCTTCCAGAATGATGTCCTCCTCCTGCAGTTAAGGAGGGACACCACTTCTACCATGCTACCCAGACTAATGTAACTGCCTTAACTGCTGGCTATGGCCTACGGCCTAGCCCACCAACAAGTTAAGCTATAATCCCATAGTCCTAGGAACAATTTCACTCACAACGTTGTCATCAACATGTGGCCACTGAAATACAATGTTGATCCTTCAAGACTCTATATGTTGTTAGAGCTTCTTCTCATTAGCAGATTGAGGCTTCTCAGTGTTGTAGCAATTCCTCTAGCCAGCGTAGTAGAACCCTCCTTAACTTCCTATAACAATCCTCCTAACAACCCTCTTTATGCATTATGTATAGGGCACCAACATGATACATAAGACTATATTTTGCTACAGCTAGGGAAAACTTAAGACTGAACCATTTAGGCAGCATATTGTAGCTCTAGAAATCCACTAGGACTGTGGCTAGATCTTGTCATTTACTATGGCTGGGGAGACAGTAGTCCTCCCATTAGGGCTACGACTAGGGATAGTACACACAACAATTAGGGCACATGGAATCCCTCCTCAACTGCAACCTAGAATAGCGTATTACGACTAGATAAGATAGTGTGTAAATCTGCGTTTCTTTACCATGACTACGTTTAGGTCCTAGGGCATCCATCTAAGGTAGAGACCCTTTTCTAGGCTATGTTGACGGCTTACACTAATGCCCTTCTTGACTGTGTATTAGACCTATGTTAGGGCTTCTCCATAGGGTAGCATTAAGGCTTCTTAAGGCTAAGGTAAGGGCTTTCCTCCATGACATCGTAGAGCTTTCCCATCTCCTATGATAGTGTAGAGCCTTCTCCATTAGGGTAGCACTGACTCTTAGGATCTCTCCTCCCACCAAAATCCAAAGACAAGTGGAGAGGAAGAGATCAGAAGAAGAGTGTGTGAAAATGACTAGCAAGCCACCTCGTTTTATACTAAAACGTTGAGCACAAGTGAGGGAAATTTGGTTGCTCGATGACCTTGATGAATTGTCCCATAACACAAATAAATTCATATCTCCATGAATACATGTCAGAATCGGATGATATTTATCTCAATCCTACACTTCTCGACGAGAGGAATCCAACAAAAATATTAGTTGTCATAAATAAGATGACCCACATGGATTTTGGCCCTAGTTTCCAATTTTAACACTCCCTCTCAACTAGGGAGAACTCCATCTGCTAATCCATCTACCAGATTGTACTATCTCTGCCATTAGTTCCCTGCACTGCTCTGCTCTACTGAAATATGAAGAAGAAGAAGTGACCGAGAATGTATCATACCATCCTCTACTGACCCGAAGTCAACCCCATATAAAAAGAGAGTGTCCCATACCACTCATACTGATCCAAAATTAGTTCCAAGTAAAGAGAGTGTATCATAGCACTCATACTGATCCAAAATCAGCTCCAAAAGAGAATGAGTTATATCACTCTTACTGACCCGAAGATAGTTCCAATTGATCCCAGATCAATATCATCCTAGCATAGGGAGTACGATAGTAACACGACACATCCATTGGTACTAATATGGTCCCTATACTCATTTCCCTGCTCATTGGCCATATGAGAGGTCCTTCCCATGAGTCCTAGACTGCATGTGTAGGATGTCTCAGCAAGAGAAGGATGAACCACTAATCCTACCTACATGTCACTAGGGGTATCCTAGGTGAAGGCTAAACGACTCGCCCTATGGTTGCTCATCGCTCCAAGATGTACCACTAAGCCCCTTGGAGCTCCCAGAGCTCAATGTCCATATCATACAGGACCCTTAGGGGAGAATCTCTCCACAATTCCTAGTCATTCTCAGAAAGTCACAAATTTGACCTTTCCTAGGGGCTTCGACAGAATGTCGTCGACCTGCACATCAGTCCCAATGCAATGGATCCTTTTTGCTCCTCGATGTACCATATCCCAAATAAAGTGGTACCTGATGTCTATATGCTTGGAGAGATCATAAAACACAAGATTCCTCAACAATCGAGTTCCCCTTTCATTGTCATAGAAGATTATGGTGATATATAGCACGTGTCCAAACAACTCATTGAAGAGCTTCCTCAACCAGGAAGCTTCACATGAGGTCATACTCGTAGCTATGTGTTCAACCTCATCGATGGTCAAAGCAACTAACTTCTACTTCCTGCTCGTCAATGATATCAAAGCAAAACCCAAAGAGAACCAATACCCATAAGTGATCTTGTGATCCTCCACACTACCTACCTAATCAACATCAGAATAATCATGCAACTTCATATTTCCAGTAGTGTATCTCAGTCCATGAGATATTATGCCCTAAAGATATCTCAAATTATTCTTGGCACCAATCCAGTGAGGCTCAACCATATATGAGCTCAACATGCTAACTGCAAAACATATATCTGGACGTGAGTTCACCAAGAACATTGATGCTAGTAAGAGTTTGTGAAACTAGAGGAATCTCCCAAATCAGGTTCGACATCACTACCGCACAACTTCTTAAGGTTAATCTCCATCGGGGTAGTCACAGGCTTCCAGTTCACCATTCCAAATCCAGAATCCAACTCCCTCTTACTTTTGTAAATGAGAGGGTCTGCACCTGTTAGAAAGAGGTTTACCTCATAAGGTGCCAATATGAGAGGCCTATCATCCACAACCTTCAAGCAATGTTTTGGATTGGCTTCACTCCTAGTGAATCTCAACTTCATTAGAAAACAATCAATCCTCTCATATCAATCCCGAGCTGTTAGCTCTAAATCATAGAGATATTTTTTCAACCTGCATATATGAGATTCCTGATCATGAATCTCAAACCCCTCAGGTTGTTCCAAACCTGTTGAATTGCTACATGAGGGGAATGGTCCCCTTGTAAGGTTTTCTTTCGGTACATCTCGTACATGTACCTTCATGCTCTTCTTGAATTCAAGCATCCCTATCACCATATAACTCGCATCGAGTAGGGCCCCATAATAAGTAGACCTTTGGTGATATAGAAGAGATGTGTCAACTGACATGGTCCCAAATGGACTTCCTATAACTTCATACAAATTTCCAACCCTCATCCCAAGAATAAAAGCATCTTTGAAAATTCCATTTTCAAACGCGTACCTTTCCATCGATGAATTCCACCTTGAAACCTTTGACTTCCATTGCTAAAATTGAAACTAGGTCCTTCTTGACATTAGGTACATAAAGAACTTCTTGTAAATGAATCATGTTACCCTCATTCAATTGAGGGGTACATTCCCTACACCCTTTCCGAGATAGGTGGCATTGACTCCAAGTATAATCCCCATGATTGTTTCCATCTCTACCAAATTAGAGAGAGCTTCCTTCTATCCGGTGAAGTGCCTTGAAGCACTACAATCAACAAGCCAGATTCAAAAAGAGTCTGGAGGAGAAGTAGTGGAGAGGTCCAGATAAT
Organism: Pinus taeda; assembly: GCA_000404065.3. Taxonomy (NCBI): domain Eukaryota; kingdom Viridiplantae; phylum Streptophyta; class Pinopsida; order Pinales; family Pinaceae; genus Pinus; species Pinus taeda. Next base: position 90,050 of record APFE030756039.1, read on the forward strand.
TCTCCTTTAGCTTATTAGAAACAACATTTGATTCTTCATACCTAGAGTTCCTTGCTTCCTTTGAGGAGTTGGCCATTTCCTTCATGACCTACATTCATTTTTCCTTTGTCATGGTACCTGTCATTCCTTTGATCATTGAAGATGTCCCTAGAATGATTGTTATCATCATCAAGTGATGTGTCCCTTCCATTCGAACACTCCTTCGTACAATGGCAAAACTTATGCAAGCAAGGAATTTGCCTTTCCTTCCACTCTTAGATCTGGACTTCCCATTGAAGTGATCTTTAGGTAGGCTATCATATGCTTCCGCTGCACAACTCGGATAATATTCTCTACTTCAAATTCACCCTTCATGAATTTGAAGTGGGATGAGGAACCCATTGATCCTTTTGTCCTTTCCAACTGTCTTCGGTGATTACTCTTTCACTCTTGCTTAGGCATTGTCATCACCTCAGCTCTAATACCATGTTAATTTTAGGTATGTTCTATGGTGCGAGAAAATTTACTTCAATTTTCCATATTAGGTCAATATCAATTCTAGATTAGCAATCACATTTAGCATGATAGTAAAATTCAGATAGAACATAAACATAAATCGCAAAAAAAAAGCCAAGATAAGAGGAAACAAGATGTGGCGCTAGCTAGGGACAAACCCCAATGTGGGGAAACCCTTAATCATTTCTTCTTATATGTTCTTCAATAGTTCAACAAAGAGAGATAGTACATATACATCATAAGTCAACTTTTTGACTTATCTAAATAGGAGAAGAGATATTCTCTAAGAAGATGGCACATGAGGTAGCTGATCCGAACACAGAAGATTCCATCACCTTGTTGTACCTATCACTGTGTTGCACCATGCTGCACCATCATTGAGTTGTACCTCATCATGTTGTACCCAACATGCTTCTCTTCATCATCATGCTTCATTATGCACCACTGTGCAACTCCCATCACCGAGCTGCACCCAATAATTACGTTGAACTATATTGGTATCTCTAACACCATGCTCCATCCAACTACTACATAAAAACATGTTGTCAATATAACAATGCTGCAAATAGTTGCATCTAAACATATAGTTACATCCATCTGCTGCATCTAAACATGTTGCATCTTCCAAAATGTTGTCCTCCTCCTGTAGTCAAGGAGGGATACCAATTCTGCCATACTTCCCACACTAATATAATCGCCTTAGCTGTTGGCTATGGCCTACGGCCTAGCTCAGTAGCAACTTAAGCTATAATCCCACAGTCCTAGGAACAGTTTCACTCACAACATTGTCATCAACATGTAGCCACTGAAATACAATGTTGATCCTTCAAGACTCTATATGTTGTTAGAGCTTCTTCTCATCAGCAGATTGAGGTTTCTCATTGTTGTAGCAGTTCCTCTAGCCAGCATAGTAGAACCCTCCTTAACTACCTATAATAGTCCTCTTAATAGCCCTCCTTATGGACTGTGTATAGGGCACCGACATGATATATAAGACTGTGTTTTACAGCAGCTAGGGCAGACTTGAGACTGAACCATTTAGGCAGCGTATTGTAGATATAGAAATCCCCTAGGACTGCAACCAGATATTTTCATTTATTATGGCTAGGGATACAATGGTCCTCCCATTAGGGATGCGGCTAGGGCTAGTACACACATTAGTTAGGGCACATGAAAGGCCTCCTCAACCTGCATCCTAGAACAACTTATTAGGGCTAGATAAGGCAGCGTGTAGATATGTGTTTCTTTACCATAACTATGTTTAGGTCTTAGGGCATCCATCTAGGGTAGAGACCCTGTTCTAGGCTACATTGAGGGCTTACACTACTGCCCTTATTGACTGTGTATTAGACCTATGTTAAGGCTTCTCCATAGGGTAGTATTAAGGCTTCTTGAGGATGAGATAAGGGTTGTCCTCCATGACAACGTAGAGCTTTCCCATCTCCTATGATAGCGTAGAGCCTTCTCCATTAGGGCAGCATTGACTCTTAGGATCTCTCCTCCCACAAAAACCCAAAGACAAGTGGTGAGGAAGATATCACAAAAAGAGTGTGTGTGCAAATGACTAGCAAGCCACCTCTTTTTATACTAATTCATTGAGCACAAGTGGGGGTAATTTGGTTTCTCGCTAATCTTGACAAATTGTCCCATAACACAAATAAATTCATATCTCCATGAACTCATGTTGGCATCGGATGATATTTAGATCAATCTTACACCTCTTGACGAGAGGAATCCAACAAAAATATCAGATGCCATAAATAAGATGACCCACTTGGAGTTTGGCCCTAGTTTCCAATTTTAACAGTTGACAACCTTCCTGTCAACGACCAAGGTCTCAAGCATTACTTCCAGTAGGTCGGGCCGCGCCCCGTGCCATGTACATAGTCTGCTTGCTTCTTGTTGTTTTCATCTTGTTTTCTTTGCTTACTATCTTTGTTCTTATTTTGCTTGTTTTGCTTACTATTTTTGTTTACATTTGTTTTGTTTGCTTGATACCTTTCTATTTTTGTTTTTGGAAATAAATGCTGCCAATTACTACGTTCTAGATTTTGAATAGAGTATGTGGTTAAGATTTGAAGAGACTTGTGACACTACAACACTTGGCCAGTCTTGTGTCTATCTTCTCTGTGTTTGGTTATAAACTTCGGCCGATGAAGTTTTGATGGAAAATACGAACCATCTGCAAGGGAAGTTTTGGTCCAACCATGTACCTGTGTCAACACTGGGAAGCCCCATGCCTGTACTCAGCCTTTTGATTTGTGTGTTCAAGCTCATCCAATTTGTAGAAACAAAGAAGGGGAAAATCTAAACCAACAAACCTATGTTAGAGGTCTTACATGATTATCTTAAGGAACAACCTCTTCTACTCTCAATAAGTCGGGATCCCTCTTCTGCCCCAAAAATAAATAAGTGCCTATGCATAGTCCTCTTGAAAAAATATAAAGGTGAAAGAAGAGAAATGCTTCCTACACATAGAGGTGAAGCATGCAACTCCACCGGGGTACTGACCAAGCTCGTTGGCAGTGGAGCAATGCGTGTGTTCCTATGTGACTCTGTTGAGGTACTGTCCATGCCTGCTGACAACAGAGCAACACTAGAGATGAAAATTTATACTCTGAAAATCTTCAACTCACAAGCTAAACTACCCTTCCTGAATTCAAAACATTGTGATCAAGTTGAACTTTTGGTTTTGTTTGACTGAATTGGCAAAAGGTGAACCATTTATGTCCATGGGGTAAGTAGGGAAGCCAAATTAACCTGCACATCAATTCAATATTCCCCGAAAGACTAAGGCCTTGTGCTAGTAATGAATCAAAACAGAGAAGCTAGAGTTCTACCAATGTGTCGCCAAGTGTCATAGCGGCTACAACCATCCTCCAAAATTTTGGCCTGCATCCAATTTCGAAGCCTCCCTTGAGAGTTTCACTTGATGATTTCACACACTCAAGTTCACTCTTTGAGCTCATGTGAGTATTTGCACCCACCTTGCTTGATCATTTCACCCAAGATTTTTCATGTTGAGGTCAATTTCATGCTTGCGACCATGTTTTGTTCATGCTCAAAATCTTCACTTCGTGTGTACATTTTGTGTTTACTATGTAAACATCTATCACACTCACACACAGAGTCACATACATTGTCGTGCAAGCTTCGTCACGATCAACCAACGATCAATCACAAGTGTCACACTTGTCACTTACACCATCGGTCAGTCATGTTGAACATGTGTGTCTGGATGGTTTGAGTAATCTCATCATCGAGTCATGTATGTATGTGTTTGTAGGATCACATATGCATCTTTCGCTCATTCACACACCTAGTCATTTTGCTAAAGTTTTGAATATTGGACTCCCCTATGATAGCTAGACCATCACCCCGTCATCGAATCGATCGACTGTCACTCAAAATATCGCAAAAGCACCAAACAAGCCATTTCAAGCTACGTTGTCTGCAAGAAGATCAATCAGCCTTCGTGCTGGTCAACCAGAGAGTTTGACCCGGCAGCCACATGGGGACTGACTCCCCTCAAAAATTCTGAAGAGGTTGCAAACCTTGCCTACTCCACTGACTGCGAAAATTGTGCAAACAAGCCGGACAAACACCCAATGCCCATCCTTGTCTCCCTCAGAAAATTGTACAATTTTTCTAGTCAGGCCTCCCGACAGTCGATCGATTTCTCACCAAGAAAATTATGCAGTTTTCATGAGCAAGTCCTCTACCGCCTAGTAGTTTGCTCAGCTCAGAAACTACGTAAAGGTGATCAACAAGCCAAGCTCCTAGCATCAACGCAGTTTTTCCTCCTAGTAGCTCTCGGCAGCTCACCACCAGTTCCCTCCAAGAATTGCATAGTTTTTGCTTCCAACACCCACCAGCCAACTGCTAGTTTCCCTCAGAAATTGCACAGTTTTTACTAGCCAGTGACCAAATAGCTGATTGCCATTTCCCCTCAAGAATTGCATAGTTTTTTCTACTAGTGTCCCGGCAACCAGGTACCAATTCCCTCCAGGAATTTCACATTTTTGGTTTCCAAGCTCTCATTGCCTACTTGTTAAGGAAACTGCATAGATTTTTCCTGCTCATCCTTCCTGCAGCCCGGACTATTCCTCCAAAAAACTACACAGTTTTTTCCTCCAGGTGCGCTAGACCTCATAGACAACGGATGGGATGAATGAAGGGAGCACATGCAGAAAGATAGGTTCACCAACAAACAAACAAACGATGCATGCAAAGGGATATGCTCGTGAATGGATGATCATGCAAAGATGTGTTTGTGGATGAACAAATGAGCAAACATGCAAGATGTGCTCACAAACGGACGGATGGACGAACATGCACCTTTTGTGAATGGAAAAACCTATTAAGATTACCAACATACAAGAAAGAAGCAATGTATGAATGCAACATCAAGCGAACCAATGACCATCAAGGACTCCACACACCTTGCCATGCGGAGGTGAAGTCGTGACACACCATGAGGACATCCATCACCCAGCAGCACTGCAGCTTGACATGCACACCAACAGTAGCACGAATGTACCAGCACTGTCATGTCAAGTCATGTCATGAGTCATGTCATCCACATCTCTACTGTGGGCCATTCTCTCAATCAATGTAATGTAATGTGGAAGTCCAAGAGACCCATTTGTTGTACGAAGAGTCATGTAAATTCAAAAATTCATGGAAATCAAACAGTCATAAGGGTAGTTGAACAACCACAAGGGTCAGTTTCACCCTTAGCTATAGATACCCCTTCATTTGTACATGCAAAGGACTTTTCACTTCAATTCCTCCCACATAACCTTAAGAGTAATCTTTTATTTGAAGAGTAAGTAGTGGCTCCAATGCCCTGCCCACAAGGTTAGTGATGTATGGTGTAACGTAATGTCTTATAATTTTCACTTAATTCAAGCCTGCTAACAGGCCAACACATTTTCACACATGTATTGTAACTATTGTAAGACTAATATTGAACACTTAATGCATGTTTCTTTAACTTATGTTTAACACTTGAACTCATTCACTTGTTTTAATACATATCCATTAATGAAAATGTGTTGTATGTGTTGTTAACATTGTCTCGCCCATGTTGGTTACCTCCTTGGACATCGAACAGACCTTTCGCATAAAACTTGCTATAACAACCGTTGCACTTGCGTGGACTCATTGGCCGAGTGTTGTATGTTATCTTCCCTTGTGTGTTGTGAATTCCACATCTGTGTGGAATATTCCTTCGGAAGTTGTGCACATCCTGTTTTGTTGTGTGTTCCTAGCAGAGTTGGGGCTTCCTCCCAACTAACTTGGGACTCCCTCCCTCCCTCTCCCTCTACAGTGAAAGAGCCATTGACACAAGTGACACTAGAAATCACCAGGCATGCAAACCTCACTTCTCGAAGACAAAGCAAACCGCTCTCCTGTGCTGACAAGAAAGAGTTGAGGCAAATCTTTAAGATAATGGAAACTGAGCCATCATACTGGATGGGACTCCCACACCAAATGGTGTGAGGTCTAGTTGGGACTTCATACCGGTGCGATCCCATGAATGTTGGCAGGTCCAACACCATCAATAGGGTCACAAAGGTGTTCGTGTGGATCCCAAAAATATTCAGGCAACACAAGATTGGCCACAACCTAGGACAATAAAGAGTCTGCGGGATTTTTGGGCCTCACGGGCTACTACCATTTTTTTTTTCAAAAATTATGAATGCATCACCAAACCCTTTGTTATCACAAAATCTAACCCTGATAGGTTGTTGATCAAGTAGACATTGAGTAACTCTTTCAAACCAATCTTTTGGTTGAGGCTTAGCCTCCTCAATTTGAGAGGGCTCTCTCAATAGGTTTAAGATTTGATTAATGATTAGATGGCTAACTCTAGGAACAAAAATGGACAAATGTATAACTAGTTGACTAGTAGAATCAAATATTAGCAAACATCTAGTAGGTTGTGGAGTCAATATAGTCTTCAACAAAACAACATGATTAGCAAAACATGGAAGTCAAGGCACTTAGAGTTTAGGTTTATAAATAGAACAATAACATAGTGAATCAACACAGTTTAGAAGCATGTGAAGGAAGTTAGAGCATTTTCTAATGAATTCTAAGTATCACAAGCTCATACCACTACAAATAAGTAATTGAAAAATGCCATAAGAACATCAAACACATAAACTCCTTGTGAATCTTGAGTAGTCAAACTGATCTTTGCATTAAGTTTTAAAAACCACAGTTTCTTACAATAACACAACTTTATTTTGCTAATGAAATTTCCAACCCTAAGGAATTCGATTCCCAAGCTTTATATAGAGTTTTAAAACTTTGGATACTATGATCCGTCTTTGGAGGAATTTGAATTCCTAACTTTGACACCTATCTATTCATTAAACAAACTACTTAATTACAACTTGACAGCTAGTTGTCTTTAAGAGTCCTAATAAAAATGGGAGTGAAACTCCTAAAACATGCTTCCAACAACCTAATCTATGACTTCAATACATTCTTTAATCATCTGCCAAACCATGTCTTCGAGCTTGATGATGTCCATAGTGTTGTTGCAAAACCTGCTGAGTCATGACCTAATTGTCCTAAAAACTAGGAGATAGAGTTCCTCCTTTTAAGGCCCTTAATCTTTAATGCTTATCTTCAAATAGTTTTGCTGGTGTACATGTGGCATGCATTAATAATCCATAAAAACTTCATTTTCCACTTGTGCAAAAAGGGAAACTTGAAACTATGGAGGAAAGGATGAAACATAACTGTGCTGCAAAAATACTATGTTTTGGTAGCACAACCTTTACATCACTTACGAAATAATTCTTGGAAGTTTTCTTTCTACACCACTGCCATCTGACACTTCAAATATGATCCCATGTCTACCAGCAACTTCAAAATTTGGAACTAATCAAACATTATCTCTGGGAAGCATCCATAAGTGCTAAATGATCATCTTCAGCTATTTCATAGTGTGCTACGAAACCGATGTGTGTACTCTTTTTCAAAATTCCATGAAGACTGATATGATCAACCAAAAATAAAACCACTTACCCTTATAAGATGTTCTTCTTCACAATTGTTCTTCCTTTTATATGCCAAAACTCTTTTTGTGCGAAAATTGTTTTAATATATATCCTTCACTGCCCTTTTTCATCACCCTGTTTCATTATTGTTGTAGACCCTTTTCCAAATTTGGTTAGTTGCATTTCTAGGTCTTCAATTTGTCTCTTCAAACCCCTGTTTGTAGCTCTCAGCTGAGCATTAATCCTCCTGACAAATCTGGCTTCTTTGATTGCAATAACAATCCAGGTAAAGTATTGAGTTTCATTGTCTACTATTTCTGGTTTGGACACCTTTTCAGCTTCCCAGAGAGCCTTCATCCTTTTGAAATTTGTCCTTTCAACAGCATGCCCTCTTCCTCTCACTCTTAGTCTAGCAATTTCATTGTTAGCAGCTTTTAACCTTTCTTCCATAACCTTGTAACTGACTTTTTCTGTTTGAAAGGAAGGAACTCTGTTTTTGTCACCTTCAAGTCTTGGAGACAGAAAGTCTATCAACTCTTCTTAAATAGCATATGCTTCTTCTGTTCTTGCCAGCTCAATATTGGACTCATGCATCTTCTTGGATTGCCTGGTTAAGGGTTTTCTAGGTTTGAAAACAAACGCTATAACATTGCCCTCAAATTCAAATTTCTTAGAGGGTTTCATTTTCTTCGACTTTCCTTGATCAAATTTTATCACATCTGCCTACGCCAAAGGGGATTCTGCAATATCAATGGCTTTTAAAATATCATTTAAATCACCCTTCAAGCTTGAACCTTCTCCCGAGATCATTGTTTTACCTTTCTCCTTTGCAATTTGACTTCTAGTCAATCTATTTTGAATTGGTTTGTTGGCTGACTGTTATTGTGCCATTCCTTTAACCTCAGATATCTTTTCCTTTGTAGATTTAGGAGTTTCAAGAATTACTATTGGTGCTTTTCTTACTTTCTCTTTCACCTGCTTCCTAGGTTTCAAATTAACATATCTTTTTTCCCTGGACATTACAGACTTGCTAGTTTCTGCTGATGGAGTTCCTTTAACCGTCGGGCTAATGTTTACACCTTGTTTTTCTGCTCCAAAATCACATAAAAAAAATGAAGACCATTCTTTGTTGATCCTTTTGAGTTCATGTAGAAATATCAGTTTAATTAGACCATGATGAAACAGGGAAGTTTCACATTCTTGATATTTCAACTGTACTTTATCTTCCATCTTAGCTACACTTCGAAATAAGAAGTAAGGCAAATATAAAGCAATTATACCAGTAAAATGTAGCAGGGGTTTAAAATGATATGAATAAACCTTTTGATATCTGCCTTCATAGGTAAAATAATGTTGAATGTTGAAGAGCAATTTGGCATAGCTATCCTTGATGTAGTCTCTACGAACTACCTTGGTTAAGTCAGTTTCTACAAACTCTAGCTTTAGAAACACCTTACATGGCCCCATGTCAAATCTGAAGTTTTTGAACCATGTATCTTGCCCCCTAGGAATTTCTGTCACCAAAGCTATGACCTCTGGAGAAATTTGCAAGTTCAGCATTCCAACCTTTGTGCTTGAGCCAGTGAAATGTAGTGCGAACTCCTTTGTCACCTGAGTATGTCCTCCCTGCAATTTCTTACAAAACTTCCAGCATCCTGCTTTCTTGAAGGCTTCTACAACTGATTTGTCTTTGACTATGACCTCAGTGCTTTTAGGCTCTGTTCTTAAACAATGACCAGACCTGTGACGATTCTTCTCCTCTGTCATCTTTCCTTCTAAATTCCTGTAACAAAACCCGCCTCGCTTGAAATACCATTGATCAGCCTCACTTGTCAATGGTGGTCAGCCTCGCCTGAATTATGGATGAGGAAAACCTTGGTGGAAGATTACCAAAGCTTACTGTTTGAAAACAATTATGTTTGAGGGTTTGCATGGAAACTAAAATGATGAGACTAGCCAGCCCTTTCAAATTTGAAAATATCTTTCACAATGATCCCTAAATTAGAAATGATGAGTTTGGATGGTGGCATGCTTAAGGACTGACTCGTAGGTTACACATAATAATGAAAATTTTAACGAAATGTTAACGGATTGATGTTTGACAAGACTGTTCTACCAATTCCCACTTTCGTAGCACGCAAGGAAAAGTGCTACGAAAAGAGCAGCGTTTTCGTAGCACAAAACAGACATTTTACACTATCTGCGGTACAAAAACGTGGTTTCAGGGCTAATTCCAAAAAGTTTGAAAATGGCTTAAGCTATGAGTTTCTAAAAATAATGTAAGACTCATGAAACATGGAAAAAGGGTGTTAGACTTTATTTGGATATGAAAAATGAAAACTTTGGGACTCCTAACCTATCACCTACCCATTAAAACATAGGGTGACTTGACACTTATCTAAGACTAACTTAAACCTTTCAATTTCTTATTCATATTTTTGTACACGACTTTAATGAATTGTGTTAGCGCTTGAAATTTCACCTCAGGCTGAAAAAGGCAAACCTCAAGGCAACATCAAACCATTTAGCCTCGTAGCTAGCCCTATGGGGCAGGAGAAGGCTCTCTCCGGTCTATCTCGTAAGATATCCAATAGATGAGATGACCAATAAGGTAACACTGATATTAGGCTAGTAAACTGATCAGAAAGATTGATTTTGGGGTTTTTGGGTTTTTGGTGGCAAATGGAGGAGAGGGCAATCTTGGGTGCGGGGATG
>APFE030756039.1:101526-124094 GCA_000404065.3 Pinus taeda
GGATCTGAGTGTTGGGAAGTGCTTGATAAGGTACATTAAGGATAGGGGAAGGTGTATGAACATCAGGAAACAATTTTTACCATTGATTTGACCGTCCAAGAGAAATTGCCTTCAAAACCCTAGGAGAGGGAAATGAACTTGCCAAGGCACAACTGAAGCATGGATAAGTTGTAAAATGACCCTATGGAACTTGACATGATGATGAAAACCCTCTGAATGATGATAGGCTCAGCTGAATAGTGACATAGGTTGGCATTTGGGCAACTTTGAAAAGAGTGAGAGCAAACTCTAGACCTAATGCCTAGTGACCAAATTTTGTTTGAAGAATCACTGAAATGAAAAAATTTGAACTTGACACTTCAAAATCACTTTGTAAGAGCACATTTGATCACTGGAGGAAGGCTGGAAAGACTGACACTAACAAATTGAACTACCATATGTACGCAACTGTGATGAAGACAAGTAGCCTGTATCCAGTTAACTAACTTTTCAATTAATTCATCATCTATTTAACTTGAACCAGTGCATCAACACTTATTTAGACATTAGTTAAACAATAAACACGCAATAAGAACATAATAAACCATCTCACATAAACAATACCTTAACACACATGAACACCAGGATTTTTAGGTGGAAACCCATGCAGGAAAAAAACCACCGTTGTTGTCGTCTCTGTCTTTATATTTTATTATAAAGAAATCATCTTACAATATTGAATTGGCATAGACTCATACCAGCATGCAGGAACCCACCTTTAGAAGGCTACAACCTTCTCTCGTTCTCTAACACCCACTAGAAGGGAGCTCCAACCCCCTGATCTCGTTTACCAGCACCAACCAGAAGGGAGCTCTAAACCCCTGATCAAATTTACCAGTTACCACTGGAAGGAAGCTTCGACTTCCTCACTGAAGGCTCCAACCCTCAACACCTCTATGGACCACGTTTCATAATATTTCATACTAGATCCACCTGATTCAAAACATCAAACTAGTAGGCCACCTTTCATCATATTTTCAGATTGGACACATTACCATCATTTAAGCCCAATATCAAATAACAAACTAAATCCAATCACTATCAAATCATTAAACCAACTTAATCATCAAATCATTGAATAAATCAATTACCAAATCTCAAACAATTAAAGTGACTAAATCATCTCAAATCACTATATACTCTTCATTAGAATGCCAGACCACTTATTGTTCATCACAAAAACAAGATCCTGTCACTGCAAACCATGGTCAATATTATGTCAAAATATGTATGAAACTATTATGCAACATACCTGTGTATATACGTTCTTTCTCTTCAGATAATTCACGTACAGATATCAAAACACTAAACCCTGAAACTGAATCATTGCACTACTGAAATAAGTGTTTTAAAATCGATCGGCTTGAACCAAAAACTGGTCAAACCGGCCAGTTCATTGGGTGACCAAGTCAAACCAACCAAAAAACTCGGTTGAAGGGTCCATTTCCCTAAAATTTCACAAAAACCGAACCAAATCAACCAGTTTATGGTCAAACAGGGTGGTTCCATCATAAACTGACCGATTTATTTCCAAAGAAGTTATAGACCCCAAAAATTGCACTTTTTTGAGTTGTTAAGCTATTTTGAGGGAAATTTGGGGTTGTTTTCCTCCAAAAATAGTCCCTCCAAGAAAAGCATGCCTACCCTCTCATTTTCCTGACACATATCAACCCTCACAATGTTGGCAATTAATGGTAATGTTAAATTCTTAAAGTAAAAGTGACATTTCATTTATTTTTCATTTTCATCCTTTTACTCCAATTTTTAACATTACCATGAAATGAGTTAGGATGTTTGAAAGTGGTTTCAACCTCATTGGATTTCATGGTTGGGGGGTTTGCAATGTTTCCATTTGATTCTATCATGCGTGTGGGTATGATATTGGCATTTGATCAACAACATGACCCCTTTAAGAACCTTGATGTTCGTGCCATTGATTGTTGAAATTTTTTCATGTTGGTGGTATTGATTGTTGAACTCCTCTACCATGGCCTTAACAAGAATATACCCTTCACTCAAAGGAAAACAATTGGCTACGAATGATATTATTTTTCTACCACATTATAAGGTTGAGGAGATGAACCCTTCACTCAATCCAAAATCATTGGTTAGACATGTTAAACCTTTTCAATTTATATCATGTTATAAGGTCGAGTAATCCAAGTCTGGAGACTTTGAGCTAGATGATGTTTATGTATCTCTTGTGGATGATCCAATTTCTAGTAGTGTTGAATAAATGATGAGTTTCATGAGTGACCATGTTGATTAGTGATTTGTGGTTTTGATGTCTATTTTTGCTACTACTACTACTACTAAAGTTGTAGCTCATGTTCATGATCTCTTGTCTAGTAGTGGTGATGAGTTTGATCATGATGAGGAGTGATCATGTTGTTGATCATTGATATGTAGACTTGTAGTAGGTCAGTGGCCCCATAGCTTAGAGCAATGTTTTTAGACTCTATGGGTTATTTAGAGCCTCATTAATTATGTATTTTGTTGTAGATATGTATTGCACTTGGTGCCATTTTGATATATTCACCTTTACAAGGTATATAAATGAGAAAACTTTGCATATTTTGTCTCTATTGGCTTGGAATCATGGTTTTAAATCTTAAAAATAGTTTTTTTCATTAAAAAATAATTATTTAATGTATACTTTTAAAAACTGGATCATTTAGACTTGACCAATCTTAGTTTAAAACCCAGTTTATTAGGTGGGCTATTCTAGTCATCGGTTCTGGTTTTTAAAACTATGATTGAAATAAATCACTCAAACACATACTGACCTTGTGATAGGTCTCTAAACCAAACACATATCATCATTACTATTCAATATTTCATAACATAATCAGTTCAACCTCAACCAACACTATTAAACAAAAAATCATTATTAGAGAGACATCATTGATAGACAACAACAAACATAACAAACCAAATCATCCATAATCATCAACTCATATTGCAAAACCCTAGCAGATATACATGACCCTTATGGAACACTTCCATGTATGTATGCGCCTTTCAAGAAGCATACCCACGTATAGAATTTTAGATACTGTATAATTGATACGTGACTACCTAGAAGCAGATTCATTTATGTACGTGATATTTCTAAAGAAAAATTGCATACATATATGTAACTAATGAATCATACCTTCACTGCACAATAGAACATTAGTCAAATCCAAATCTCGACATACACTGTAAAAAACACATCATAACATCATCATCACAGATCTATCAACCCATAAGCAGATTATTCAATGTGTAGTCATTTCTGATCTATAAGATTTGATCCATCATCACACTCTCAGGTGCATGCTTATTTCACATCAAACAATTCATCAACAACCCATATCACGCACACTTAGCATTTTGATCTCCATCTCTTTATATAGCTTAGACCAATTTTGTAATTATGCCAATGGTATTCTTTGATAGGATCAAATATTTGTTGTAATGCTCATTACTATGGGCCAATACCATGGTAAAGACCCCTGGTATTTAGAATACCATGGTGTAGAAACTATACGTGATTTTTATTCACAAAACTTATGTATGTACACGACTTTGCTTCACAAAACCCGCATATACTTCTTCAAACATTATTGTTATCATTCCTCTTTCTTTGAATTGATATTCAATCTATACTATCCTAAATACTCATCCTACTATCATCATGTTGACATTTTTATTAAGTAAGTTTCCATCAAGGACAACACATTTGTCATAATTCCAACAATCTCCCCCTTTGGACTTGATGGAAAGAACTTTGGTGCTTGGTCACCACCACCTGTAGATACTTGTAAACACATCTCTATATATACCAAGTTTCTCTCCCAAGTCACCAAACATTTTCCAAACACCAAGATTCTCTCCCCCTTTGACATCAAGGGAAAAGGGTTGACCAATGTTGAATGAAGGCTTCTCTCCCTTTGTTGACATTAGCATTGTAGATATGATCTACTGAGTACGAACATTAAATACTGAACATGCTCCTGCTGAGCACATGCTAAATTTTCTAAAGATGTACAAAGAAGTACATGACTCTATGACTCAACCAAACATGACCTTTCCTATCACCAACGTCTCATGCTTACATTGATCACCCAACACAATGGGGTTACAAATCACGTCACATGCCCAATATGGGATGACATACATAATTGGCTTAACCCCAATAGTCCATTCATGATTGAATATTACAATTATTACATCATAGGTCTTTATATGACCTTTTACATCAAATGACAGTTACGACATTTATAACCAAGACCAAAGAACTCAATAAGACCGTGATATTCATCAACAATCATCATACACCATATGGTATTTGCACCATAAGCATCTGTCAACAACAACATGAATAACAATATGCACATTTTCATCATCAATTTGCAAGATAACACAATGTACCTTTAATATCATCAACTTGTGACCAAGTATGTAGCATAAAATCTTCCATAGATATTTTCTATTTACTCATCCTCTTGACCTCATCAAGGTCAAATTTCTCTTTCCCTTAGTAGGAAGAGCCTCAATCCATGTTCAACAAAGGCATATGGATCTTTTGTAGCATAGAAACATATATTTTCATGTGTCAATCAACATGTGTGAGAACCAAGCATATCATCATAAAGTAAGATAAGTCAAAGTAGCATCATTCCTTAACATCATCAATACGTAACTAAGTATGCCATGTCTCCAAGTATCATCTAGAAGATGTAGCAGTAGTATATTAATAACCATGTCTTCATGAAACCTGCAGTAACATCGTTCTCTTGGCCCATTTTCTTGATGCAAGAAGAACTATCACACCAACACCACTTCATCAACATGAAACATAAGTAATCATCCATAAGATCCTTATCTATAATTCACCCATCAGCGATATCCCGTGATATAGAGATAGTAGTATGTATCTAACTTCTCATCAATCAGAAAAGTCATCAATAGCAAACCATGAGCTCACCATCATTTATCAAACTTTTTTAGTAACCCATCTCCTTGATACCATCAAGAGCAACAATCCTCAAACAATATACCATGTGCAGCATATCATGTACATGTTAGAATCAAGCACTATAGGCATCATCATGCATAACTGCACCGTATGCAACTTATGCATATTTGAAGGCATAATAACAACAACGTAAAAGTAATGAGTGACACTCAGCATAATCAAATAATGAGGTTGTATAATCAAGCTCTTTTTATCTCCTTGAAATTTTGAATATCAACATGAAAGCAAAAAAACATATGTACCATATGCATCATCAAAAGAATATTCTATCATCATAAATCCAATCAGTAGCATCATAACAACTATGTGGCTCAAGCAATATATAAGTATCATCCATGATTTCATCATTCAAAAACTTCAGCAACATGAGTATCTTCAACAACATCATTAATATAAGCATCATTATGTAACAAGAAATTCTCAAGCAATCATAATGCCAACAATGCACTATTAGAAGCATAGCAATTGCTCCCCCTAAACCTATGCCAAATGTTCACTGTCAGGTCTGATCACATCAACTCATCCATCAACAAGGTCATCAAAGCAACTTCATTAATCAGTAAATCCATGTCATCAATGTCATATTGCAGCAATTCATAAACCATCATTAGCAAATACCACTTCTAAGTAGCATCCACAGATTGTAACCATCAACGTCAAAACAAGAAAACAAAATAATATATGTTTGAAGCATATCGTAGCCTTTCCGTGAGTCTACCCTAATGTTTCTTCACCATAGGAAAACATACGAGACATTTGTATTAGAACTCATGTATATATGCGATTTTACTTCATAATATCCACATACAAAAAGCAAAATGCTGAAATTTCATAACCACGGCTACCCCTAAGCTTGTATTGTCTGTACCTGTTCACTCTTACTACATCAGATGCACTGTCAATAATGTAAGAAACATGAATATCAAAACAACCATGGGAGTCGTCATCAGACTAGCATATGTATTGCTCCCCTTGATATTACACATCATTGAACCTGAGGACCTGATAATCATCTTTTGTTCTCATGAGGTCATGTACCTCACATCACTTCTGCAGTCCTGGTTAGAAGTATTCTTTTAAGAATAATGAACTGTAATGGGCACCATGTTCTTTTACTCTAAGTCTGAATCCTCCTCATATCTGCCATAATTTAGTTCTTTAAGCACATATAATTTGTCTAGGTTTCTATATCCTCTTGCTATGTCCTTTCCAAATTTTTCATCTATAAGTTTGCATTTGGTTGATGTAAACACAATTACATTTCCTTTATCTTCCATTTGACCTACACTTAGAATATTTCGTTTTAGCACTTGAACTAATAAAGTATCAACTACTCCTCTATGTTTATTAATTTTGGCTCTACCCTTTCTTAGAACTTTCGCTGGAGCATTATTTCCAAGCATAACCTTACTATATTAGTTTTTCTTGAGAAACTTCATCTTACTCTTATCTCCAGTCATGTGTTGAGAGCATCCACTATCTATGTACCATTCATCTTCTTCTGCAAATGAGCAGAGAGAAAGACCACACATTATATGTTCTTCTTCTTTTTTCTTATTATGAGAAATGTTGGTGCATCCATGTTTTTTGGGTCTTTTGACATCAATATTCTTATCTGATTGTTTGCCATGTTGTCTAAGGCGATCCATAGATTTTTTCCTACATTCTTTTGTTACATGCCCAAACTTGTTACAAGTATAACATCTTATATGAGCATAGGAATCATAATATTTTTGTTTCACAGTCCTTTTATTGCAATTAATAGCTTTGTGACCGAATATACTGCGAGTAAAAAAATATTCCTTAAAGAAACCTAAGTACCTGAAAGTTGATGATCTTTCTGTGAAGCAATTATTTTCTTGAGATTGAAACAATCTACTTCTGCAATTGGCTGCAACGTGTCCATAATTATGACATATAGAACATTCAACATTATTGATCATAGGGGAGAATCGATTAACATTAGGAGCAAAGGATTTATTTGAAGATTCACTTTCCTCGGTTGTTGATCAGGTTGACTTCATATCTCTTTTTTGAGAATTTTAGGTTTTACATTGTTACCTTTTAAATAAGCTTGTGAACTAGATTCTCCTGCAACAGATTCATGAAAACCAAGACTAGATTTGATAGCAGGAGACCTTTGACTACAAAGAATATTATCCAAAATCTTAGTACTATCTTGAAATCTCAAATGTTTATCTTTCTCTTCTAATATACCTTTTATAATGTTTACCTCAACCTCCATTATTTCATATTACTTTTCCTTTTCTAGATACTTCTTCTTCATACCTTCTTCCACTTGCTCATTTAATTTGAGAATCTCTTCTTTCGACCCATTTTCTTGTTCTTCAAATACTTGAAGTAGTTCTTCATTTCGCTTATCTGATTTTTCAAGATCTGCACTTAGAGAGGCGATCTCAGCTTCAAGACCTTCACAATATTGTTTAGATTCCACAGAAGCATTCATTGATTTAATATGATCCTTGTTATCATATGCTCGCAACTTATATTTAAGATTAACAATATTTTTCAAAGCAAGATCAAGTTTTATTTTAAGATCAAAAATTTCTTCTAACGTCTTCTTCTGAATTAACAACTCCATCTAATATGACAAAGGTTGTCTTGTTATCATGTCCATTTTCTGACACATTGTTAAGGATAGGATTACTTGGTAGTTCCCTTGATGAGCAACCTTCCTTTGGGTTTTCTTCATAAGTTTCTTGTAGCTTATCCCACACTTGCTTTGTAGTTGCATAATGCATAACTCGATATGCTATTAATGATGTCACTTAATGCCTTACTGTCCTTTTTCACTTCCTTGTATGATGGAGGAGTTTTTGTGTAGCCATTGCATACTAAATACCAAACATCACGGTTCATTAGATTAGAATTCATATTTTCTTTCCATTAGTGATAATTATCATTACTTAGCATATGTATGCCTTCATTGTCCATTGTTTTTTACTTGCCTTGATCTTTTGCTTTCTAGGGCCAAAATTTTTTAATCTATTTTCTCTTTAGAGTGCTCACTTTAAATTTTACCCATGAGTGCAAGTTCAGTCGTTTCACTGTCATCATTACTATTATTATTGCATAGACAAAGAAATTGATCACAGTTAGAACAAAAGCCCATACCTAATAATTCTTTGTTACTGTCTTCTTCATTCTTGATCAATAGAAAGTGGGGTCCTCCCAAACCTGAATATTTTCTGACATTTGTAACTGTTACTACATCTGATATATCACTGTCACAATTTTGTGAATCCCTCCTTCAAGCTATCTTCTTCTTTCCCATCATCTTGATGATCTCCTTCAAGCAATCAAGCTTCCTCTGAAGGACCTGCTCTGATACTAATTGTTGAGAAAAATACTAAGGAGGGGGGGGGGGGGGTGTGGGGTGGGTGAATCGGTATTTCAAAACTCACTTAAACCTTTCAATTTATTATTCATATTTTTGCACACGACTTTAATGAAGTGAATCAGTGTATGTATGCGACTACGATGAAGACAAGTAGTGTATATCTAGTTAACTAACTTTTCAATTAATTCATCATATGTTTAACTTGAACCAATGCATTAGTACTTCTTTAGACATTAATTAAACAGTAACCATGCAGTAAGAATAGAATAAACCATTTCACATAAGCAATACATCAACACACATGAACACTAGGATTTTTAGGTGGGAACCCACTGTGCGAAAAAAATCATCGATGTTGTCGTCTCTGTCCTTTTCTTTTATTATAAAGAAAACATCTTACAATCTCTTACAATCTTGTACTGGCGCATACCCATACTAGCACGTAGGAACCCACTTGTAGAAGGCTACAACCTTCTCTCTCCCACTGTAAGGGAGCTCCAACCCTTTGATTTCGTTTATCGGCACCCACCGGAAGGGAGCTCCAACCCTCAACACCTTCGTCAACCACATTTCATAATTCTTCATACTAGATCCGCCTGATTCAAGACATCAAACTTGTAGGGTGCCTTTCATCATATTTTCATACTGGACCCACTACCATCATTTAAGCCCAATATCAAATAAAAAATTAAAGCCAATCACTGTATCAAATCACTAAACGAAATTAATCATCAAACCATTAAATAAACCAATTACCGAATCTCAAACAACCAAAGCAGCTAGATCATCTCAAATCATTGTATACTCTTCATCAAAATTTCAAACCACTTACTATTCATCAAAAAAACCGTATCCTATCATTGCAAACGCTGGTCAATCTTATGTCACAATATATACACAACTATTATCAGACATACCGCACATATACGTGCTTTATCTCAGGTAATCCACATATAGATCTCAAAACACTGAACCCTGAAACTGAATCACTACACTACTGAAATCAATCACTGAAACAAATATTGGCCTTGTCACAAATCTCTGAACCAAATACAGATCATCATTACTATTCAACATTTCATAACATAACCAGTTCAACCTCAACTGACACTGTCAAACACAGATCATAATGAAAAAGACATCATTGATAGACAACAACAAACATAACAAAACAAATCGGCGATAATCATTAGCTCCTTCTTCGAAACCCTAACAAATGTGCATGAACCTTATGAAACACTTCCATGTATGTATGCGCCTTTCAAGAAGCATACCTGCATATAAATCTATTCATACTGTAGAATCAATACGTGACTACCCAGAAGCAGATCTATGTATGTACGCGATCTTTCTGAAGAAAACCTACCTACATATGTGTAACTACTGAATCATACCTTCGCTGCACAATAAAACATCAATCAAACCCAAATCTTGAGATACACTGTAAAAGACACATTATAACATCATCATCACAGATCTATAAACCCATAAGCAGATTATTCAATGTGTAGTCATTTCAGATCTATAAGATTTGATCCATCATCACACTCCCGGGTGCATACTTATTTCAGATCAAACAATTCATCAACAATCCATATCATGCACACTAAGCATTTTGATCTCCATCTCCTTATATAGCTTAGGCCTTAGCCAATAACTTAGGCCAATTCCATAGTTATGCCAATGGTATTATTTGACGGGATCAAATCTTCATTGTCATGCTCATGACTATGAGCCAATACCATGGTAAAGACCTCTGGTATTTAGAATACCATGGTGCGGAAACTATATGCAACTTTTCTTCAGAAAACCTGCGTATGTACGTGCGTTTACTTCACAAAACCCGTGTATACTTCTTCAAAAATTATTGTTATCATTCCTCTGTCTCTGAACTGATATTCAATCTATACTACCTTGAATACTCATCTTGCTACCCTCATGTCGACATCTTTATTAAATAGGTTACCATCAAGGACAACACATTTGTCATAATGGAAACACTTTTTCGATACCAATTTGGATTAAGGAGGCACATAATGAATGGTTTACTCATCCATCTCTTTCCCAAACAATCAAAAAGTTACAAGGGGATCATACCCCCTAGCTGGTTATTCTTGGAAGGGAGATATTCTTTAATATAAGGATCGTGGGGTTCTCTCCCTTCACTCCACACTCAAACCCCACATTTTAGTAGAGCTACACCTCTTACCCATTACAGGCCATTCTGAATTTCACAAAACTTATGCTCATGCACATCACTTCTTTTGGGTCGGGATGAAATAGGACATTCTTACATTAGTAGTTGAATGTGATGTTTCCCAATGCAACAAAGGGGAAACAATGAAGACACCAAGAACCTTACAACCCTTGTTGTTACCCACTTCTATATGCAAGAATATTTCCATGGATTTCATTACAAGTTACTTGACTTAGGCAACAAGTCAATTATCATGGTGGTAGTTGACCGCCTCTCCAAATATGCCCATTTTTGTGCCCTACCACACCAATTCACTCCCACTTTGGTGGCTCAAGTCTTCATGGATCAAAATTTCAAACTACATGGCATGCCTACTTCTATTGTGTTTGATCGAGATCCCACCTTCACTAGCAACTTTTGGTAGGAGTTATTCAAGCTACATGGCACACAACTCTAAATGAGTATAACATATCACCCCCAAATGGATGCTCAAACTGAAGCAATAAACAAATGTTTGGAGACCTACCTGAGGTGCTTTGC
Organism: Pinus taeda; assembly: GCA_000404065.3. Taxonomy (NCBI): domain Eukaryota; kingdom Viridiplantae; phylum Streptophyta; class Pinopsida; order Pinales; family Pinaceae; genus Pinus; species Pinus taeda. The sequence continues at coordinate 112,687 of APFE030756039.1, forward strand.
TTCGAACAAGCAATATCAATGGGTGCAATGGTTACTTTTAGCAAAATTGCGGTATAATACTAATTATCATGACGCAACCAAGATGAGATCGTATGAGGCAATGTATGGCCAACTTCTTATCGTCCATGATCTTCCAAAGTGCAAGTAGTGGATCAACTGTTTCAGAATCATGTCACCACTCTCGCTCTTCTGAAGGATAATATCCATCAAACTCAAAATCAAATGAAGCAACAAGCTGACCAACATCGCTCTGAAAGGTATTTTTAAATGGGTGACAAAGTGTTTCTTCAACTCCAACCTTATAAGCAAACATCCCTTAGAAGAAGGGCTTCCAAAAATTAGCTCCAAAATTTTATGGGCCTTATTTAGTGATTTAGCATATTAGCTCAATGGCCTACAAATTCGGCTTGCTAGCCACTTCAAAATCCCACCTAGTCTTCCATGTCTCTTGCCTCAAGAAAGTAGTGGGGCACAATTACAAGGCTCAGACCATACTTCCTGAATTGGACAAGGAAGGTTCTCATTGGCTTCGACCATAACTGTTACTAGATTCACGGGAAAGATATCTTCGTGGCTGCACTATTGAGGAAGTCCTCATTCAATGGAAAGACACCTTACCAAAAAATGCAACATGGGAACCAACAACTACTCTCCAACAAGTTTCCCAGTTCCAACTTTAAGGACAAGTCTGCTTTTGAAGCGAGAGGCAATTTAGGGTCTGACCTTAACCCCTTTATTAATGTAATAGACCCAAGGGGCCCCATAAGAGTCATGATTAGTTAGTTTAGTAAATAAAGCCCATAAGCAGTTAACCACATTAATGATGATTATTAGTGGCTGATTTGTATTATAAGAAAATGACCACAATTAGTTAGTTTAGTTAAGGATGATGAATAAACGAGCCATAGATACTAAATAAAGTGGTTAACCCGCATAATGCAAGGGACCACAAGTAGTTAGTGTTTTGGATCTCATGAAACTATATAGTCCAAAATAGAAAGGGAAGTTTTATAATTGAGCTTTGCTCTACTAGAGATTGCCCCCTCGAAGAGGCAAGCGACCATTATTTTTTTCTACTTACAATAAAATATTTCCATCTTGTCTCATTTTTGACATTATTTCTCTAGTATTTTCTAGCATTGTGATATTGTCTACAAATTAAAAGCGTTACACATTAGTTTGTTGGTTTTAACATTTTCAAAGTTTCCCAACCTAGATTTAACATATTCTTAGGTTTTTATTCTTCTAACTTTATAGCTTGTATTCAAGTATCAATCCATTTTAAATTAACAACATTTACTTCACATTTATTGTAGTGATACTTGTAAATCTATAAGCTTGACTTGTAGTTTTGAAAGTACACAAAGTAGCTTTGCATGGAAAATGGGTACTAAAAGGACGAATTTAAGTGTAGATTTACATCTTTTAGCTTGTTCATTAAATTATTACACACAAATATGACATGGTAGTTATCTTTTGCAAATTTTTGTTTCTTTTGGTAGTCTAACATTCATATTTTGACTCAAATAATCTAGGAAGTCTATCTTATGGCTAGCATGCTCTAGTTCAAAGCATAGAGGAACCATATTGTGTGACAAGGATTCAACCCCTAGATACCTCGGTACTATATAGTTATAGGTGCTAACAATGCGGATGAGATAAACCCATAAATCAATAATAAAATCTTCTCATGGGGCAAGACATTAGGCCCCCATTCCTTGATATGCATTAATGGTGGCCACATTTTCTCCTGATATGCCTAGAGGTTGGCCTTCATATTCTATAGTTTGATGGATGTCAATCATTTGACACAAAGACATATCTTGGAAAGGTCATCACTTGTTATAAGTCTTGAACAACATATTGGACAATTTATCATAAACAACCGAGTTTTAATCCTCAATGCAATCAACATCATTATCTAAAAATGCACACTAATGGTGACACAACTTGCATTCTAATGAAGAATAAATAATGAATAAATTATAATAAAACATAAACAACACAAACAAATCTATACATAAAAAACAAAACATAAGACATAACATGGATATAAATAACCAACATACAATAATAATATTGTATGATATATATATATATAAAACAAATGATCACAATAAAGTCAATGAGATTGCTACATGCAAAAGTATCAATACAATACAAAAAATCCAAAGGTAACTCCTACATATGGAGAGGAAAATGGAAAAGAAAACACATGATTACAAAAGGCTTTAGAAAGCATAAAAGAAGATACATTTACTAAAATTAGATGGATTGAGATGAGGATGAGATAAACCCAAATATAATAAAGATAAGCATATCAATGTCCAACAAATGACCACAACTAGCTCATTAGAATTGCTAAGTACAAAAGTATCAATGCAATATGAGTATGCAAGGACCACTCATATAAAAAGGAAAAACACTAAAATACAAGACTAACACAAACATTAAAAATCATAAAAAAGAGTAATAAGGACCACTCATATAAAAATAAAAACCACTAAGATACAAGAATAACACAAACAATAAAAAAGATAAAATAGAGAGCCATCATTAAAACTATATTGATTGAGATCAATGCAAGAAATCTAAAAATAAATAATGAAAGCTACCATCAAATAAGTTGTTGGACCTCTCTACCATACATATGCATTAATAATGGCCATTAATACTCTTTGTATCACTAGGAGTTGGCCTTTGTATTTTTCAACCCCACAAATGCCATCCATTTATTGTAGGTAGCCTCTTCATAAGCTTATCACTCATTGTAAGTCCTAGCTTGTATGTCAAGCACAATAACTCATTGGATAATTTACCATAAATGGCCAAGTTTGGATTCTAATTGCATTCAATATTGTTACAACCCCATGTTAAATAGTAATGCAACATGCATTTTAAAGCTAAATAAATTTTCATATAGCCATATAATTAAATTTGAATTTAAAGAGAAGATAGGAATGGATATGAATCTTTAGCGAGTGTTTTACAAATTATTAATGCTTTATACCAACACCTTTAGCCATGATTCATTCCCTTCACAAATCCAAAATTGTCTACCACATTATTACCTTAACAGCATAGATCCATTTTAAATATGTATCTAACATGAGCCGAGAGGGATCATATTTCTTCACGTGCAAGCTTCTTTAGAGTGCAAATACCATGCGTAATTTTTCATTGCTTAAATTGTATTTTTTGAATCTCATATAGAGTATATATAGGACCAAAAATATAATTTAGCCATAAAATTTATTTTTTTCATGATATATACATAAAAAAATTATTGTAGCCAACATTATTTTTTTTATTTAAAGAATAATTTATTTTTATTTTAAAAAGTCGTGTCAACTTGATGGACGGACAGACAAACTTACACATCCCCTCATTCTAGGCTGTAAAATGAGCCCATGGCTCAACTAATAACCTAATGTACCCATATTTTTTATTTCGTTTAAATATTTCATTCAATTCCAAAAATTAATTCATTTCCAAATACTTGATCTTGAATGATCAAGCATGATATAACCATGCAAATATTAATGTCGTAGATGTTATTGTCTTGTTCAATCACCCAAAAAAAAAAATTCAAATCCTTAGTGTTTTCTATTGGTTTAATGTTTAATTGTTATGTGGATAAGGGTCAAAACCGCTAAGCACCATCAAAATTATGGACATCTTATATGAAAAGATGATGCAAACCCAATGTCAAATTCTATAAATAGTAGTTATTAACCTATTCATGTCACACCATAATTAATAAGATGAAGTACTAGTAATTAATGCCACATCAACAAATTGATTTAGCACAACTTGCCATCCACAGCCAAGAATGTATTGTAACTCATATACTACTCTATTAAGACACCACCACGTCTAGTGTATTACCACTAATAAACAACATATCTATTCATATTTGAAAATACCAATTTTCTATGGTATTTGTCGCCATAAAAAGGGCAACTTAACTCTTGCATAAATCAGTCACCAAACTGTAATATGATTACAGTACTTTGAAGATAAGATACGATATGTTCCAGCCCTAAGTTTGCCAATTCAAATTGAAAATCAAGTCATCATTACATATCTATTCAAATTTGAAAATGCTGATTTTTTATGGAATTTGTCGCCATAAAAGCCCATTTTACTCTTGCATAAATCAGTCACCAAATTCTAATATGATGACAGTGCTTTGAAGACAATATTTTGCAATATCTTGTATCAGACACCGTGAATTAGGAAGGTGTGAAAGTCCCGAGCCATGGTGTGAGCATGGTGCCTAATAAGCAGAGAAATACATTCCAGCCCAAAGTTGCCTGTTCAAATTGAAAATCAAGTCACCATAACATGACCCTAGTCAAATTGTCAGTTTTTAGTTCAATATGTATCACCTTGAAGTGTAGGAGGAAAGAGTATGCATGTTTTGTCCTTCCAGAAAAGTGGAACAGAAAAACATTTCATTTTAGAATGTGAGGTTTTCAAAGACAGCTGGGAAAGTTACGCAGGTATGCTGACAGCTAGCTCTTTGGATAATCTTTAGCGAGGGGTTTGTTGAGAAGCTGGGAGCATTTATTTTGAAGCTTCACAGAAAAAAGGCCGAAAACATCAAGCAGATGAAGAAGCAATGTGTCCCATAGGCTATCTTTCGCCTCGTGGACGTTAAACTAATTTCTTTCTTTCTTGAAAATCTTAGTAAGCTCGTGAAATTGTGAAGCACATCCCCATTTAAGCCCTCCAAAGTTCATACAACAAATCCAAAACAATTAAGCTAGACTCAGGCCAATATCATCCAACAAAAAAGATGAAATCAAAGCGTGATGTGTTCTTTAGTACCAGTTGCATATTTTATCTGAAAATTGTACACACTGATTATTTTCTTTTTCTTTTTTTCCCAGGATAAATGCAGAGCATTTTAGACAGTGAAGCATCTTGGGTATTTTGTCATCCACATCCATGCACCGATTGGCATCATGTGAGGTCACACAATCTATTAGCTTTGGGAATCACCTTTATTGATATTACTGCATCTACTCCCACCACAGCACATTCCCAGCACAGGAAAGAAAGAAAGTTAAACTTCATGCGAACAGGAAAATTTGGACTCGAGGCGGAGTCCAGACAAGATAGAATCCTCTGACGTAAACATGTTTTACAAAAAGGCCGATATACCCTCAATCAGTGGCAAATGCTAACAATTTCCAATTAAGAAGAATATTTCTGACGACCACTGCTTAAATTTACATTGAAGGCCTACAGTTCTCCCTCATCTGCTTGTTACTATACTCAAAAGGTAACTTCACCCCCATGCGATGCAGGAATACAACCATATGGAGGCATAAAGTTAATCAAATTTCCAAATTAAATTACAACAAAAAATGATGACTTGGCCATAAATTTGCAAGCCAAATGCTAACTACAAATCAATAATATTTCACAAGACACTACAAGTCGCTTGCTTCAATTTTTTCCACCAGCTCCACTCTCGCCTTCCTTTTCCAGTTGTTCATAGACGCAACAAGATTGATGAGGCCTATAACTTGACTTTTAGTATACTCCTGGAAGACAATAGTAAGTAATAAAAATGAAGATATTGTGGAGTTAAGCAAAAAAATTGAACAATGATAAACCTGGGAAATCAAATCATAGCACGATAGCATCCTCTTTTTAACATCTATGGATTGGAAGGTATCAACACAGTCAGCATTATTTAAATAGCTTACTGGGTGAGCTCTTGCCCAATGAATGTACTCTGTTTCAGGAAGATAATATGCCTGTCAAAAAACGCGAAGGTCAGTCAGATACAGGACAATATCCTGCCTACATGGTTGAACATTTTTGCAAATGAATTGAGCCATCAAAGAACCTAAACTGTAAACTCTATAACCTTGTAAGTTATAAGCATTGATATTTGTTCATGAAAATCATAATTCATCTTCTTACGGAATGATATGCTCTTTGGTGAATGAAAAAAATTACTTAATTTTATAAGAAACTATCAACAGAACATAACTCAAGTCTCGAACCCAACTTCCAATCTGTGATTAATGCGTCACTACAGAATATTTTTTCCCATGAGCACGATCTTATGTTCTAATTCAGAACAGAGGAATTTCGCATATGGATTCTTGATAAGGGCACCTTATTCATATACTACAGAGAGGGTGCTCTCTTTTCTATAATATCAGTTACTCCAAGTCTTCAAAACTGCAAGCATTTACTTTTTGAGGTCATCAATTTAAAATGCATTCACTTAGCAAATTTTTAAGCAACAAGCATTTCCAATAATGAGCAGCAAGAATCGAAAATCTGTCTGGAGTTTGTCTTTACACAAACTGCGGGTAGGAGGGGGGGTAAACCCTGGAATTGGAGTTGAGCCCATTTTACAAGCTATATTAGTCAACCCACCACAGTAGAATAATACACGTCTCTTTTATAGAGAATGGCCGATCCATGTGAAGTGGAAAATATATTGTAACTTCCATCCGCCAACTCTTTCATCAATTTATTAACCGTCTTATATATTCTTCCTTTCCCATAATTCAAGATTCTTCTTGCTCATTTCTGCTTCATGAATTCCATATGCTCTGTCCTTTCTTCACAACAAGAAGGAATCTTTGGGGAAAATTCATAATCTTACTTATCTTTATTTCTCTAGTTTATCTTTCTACATGACAAACAAAGATCCTATCATACCTAAGATTGATTTCGTTTTTAAGTCTAGATCCTTTGCCATGGTGTGATTTTACAAAGGTTCTGTTGTGGCTACTTAAGGGCATACGTTCAATCTTGGTATGACTCTAAGCAGGAATGGTCCAACTGTATGAGCTAAATCTTATTGTAGCAGAATTGTGGTGGTGAGTCCTTGGAAGTGATCATGTGGAGTTGTGTACAACTACAGGACAAAAATAGTTGCACCTTAAAGTGTCAACTCCATTGATGAAAGAAAATGGCTGTTGTGATGAGTAAGAAATTCAATGGTAATTACAGACGTTAAGTTCCTATTTCCAGTCTAAGCTTATCTCAGAATGGGACAAAATGCAAGAAATAAATACAAGCACTAAAGATGTACAACGTAAGATAGCCAAAGTAGTGAAACAAATAAATGAATAGAACAAATACCATATAACTATCATGTAAGTCCAAACTGAAAAATAACATAACATTTTAATGAAGTGCAAAAATACATTTTGGAAGGTGATTTCAACCCCCTTGAGATTATTAAAAACACCTGGCCAAAACATTGATTAATGATGTTAGCAAGATCAGGTGAAACATTAGAAGTTACTTTCAAATTTAGCTAAATTGTAATTTATTTGCTATCACCTACAATACATTCAAGTTAGACCTAATGATTAATTAAATTATGAAACTGGGTAAAGTTATGATTATATCAAGAGTAGGGAAAGTTAAAAGGAAATGGTATTCATCCTCAACCTAATTTGTATCACAATTTTTCAAATTGGCTCATCCAAAGCCTCAAGGTGTTTATGGGTTAGTCCAGGAACCAGTTTGACTATGGTGTTCATAAGCAATGGTCCTAATTTTGGAACTTCATTGTTTAAATCCAGAAAGATGATGCATTCATTAAGAAAATTGGAAAGTAATTTTTATTTTGATGTTGTAGAACATCCAAACTAAATCCATATACAATTGAACCCTCAATTTCAATAACTGGGTTGAAGAAATTGAAAGTTTCCTTCAATCTTGTTTCCAAGTGTAGAACAAAAAAAAGGTTGAAATTGATCTTGGGCAACCTTAGAAATGAAAAGGAAAAATATTAAGAAAAATAGCACTAACTCTACCTTTATGTAGGTCTCAACGATTTGTAAGTTTGATCTAATTCTTGCAGATGCCAAGTGTTGTAGTCCATTAATCAAAACCTTTAACAAGCCAATTAAACAATATTAGAAAAAAGTAAAAAATTGTGGAAAAGAACAATAATGTAGGGGGATATTCAATAGTTATAAAGATCTTGCACACCTGAAGATCCAATGACATCAATGCTCTTCCTTCATTTGTACATCTCTTAACCCGAGATAAACCTTCAACTAAAGTTTCGGCAAGATTGTCAACTCCATACTCTAGCAGGACTTCTTGATCCTGTAGTTTTGTAAAAACAACCTTTTATCATCTTAAATAATGTTTGCTTGGGATCACAAAGCTATGATCAATCCAAAAAAATCATTAGGATCTCCCTTTAAAAGTACCATAAAGATGCATTCAAGCAGTCACACGTATACAAAAGTTAAATGGATAACGGGTTGCAACAAAATGTTGAAATATAGATTGAAAAAATTAGCCTGAAAGTAATTAGCTGCTTTCAAGTATAGATCATTAACATGGAACGTCTTTCTAGAAAGGACAAGAAGTAGCTTACAACTAGTTTATTTTTTCTCATTTTCATATAATGAAATGAAATGGGGCTGATCAGACTCAAAAACAAGCATGTTCTTTTCTGATTGCAAATATTTAAAGAATCATGAAGCATTCCAAAACCTCGTTGAATAAATTTATCCCAGTGTACGATTATAGTTTTTTATTTATAGCAAAAAACTTAAAAGCATAGCCTAATCACGGAGGTTCAAAAGTTTCCATCACCATGGGAAGGACAGTTACATCAGTTATATAATGGATTGCACAACAGATAAATGGAAATTCAAAAATATTCTTCCATCAATAACCAAAGTTTTTATGGAGGTCTCAAAGCTTGTCATGGAAGAGATTTACAGATATCTTTGATAAAATCTGGTTTAGCAAATTTTTCAGTTCACACACATTAAACTCACTTCATCGATGCGGTGAGTGTAGCTTGTAGGTCCAAATCTTTTTACTAACGCATGTGCTACTGCTTTCAGTATTGTAGCCTGTTTACTACAACTATTAGTATTTCATATCTATCTATCTATCTATTCCCCAAATTTTATCCTGCTCTTACCCCAAACAATGTTCTTTTACTCCTTGCTGACAGAGGAGATTCTATTTTCTCTTTTGTGCTTTCTTGTGTGTATCTTAATGCATTCTTGGTATTGTGCTCATATTAAAAAATATGAAAGCACTGATTAAATCCATTTTGCTAACAAAAATAACAAACTAACTTTAAATCTGATGGCAAATTGGCAATTTCTTTACTGATGTTTAGACAAACAAGCTTAAGAGTCAAACTATAACCAATGTTCTTTGCCATCACTGTATAAAAGTTGAATGCTAACTATAAGCAATTATAAACAATTTCTTTGAGAACAAAGGAGCTAAGTTACTAGATCTTCCTAGGTTTGTTGCAAGATCCACAATTCTGTGGAATCATACCTGGATCTGAATCTAGCAAAGATCCATTTACAAATTGGGAACACCAAAGGATCCACTCATAATACATTACGAATAGATCACTAGAGTATTCTCCTAGAAAACTTGATCAGAAGAAAATACAGTAGAAAGCTTTAGAGAAAGGCAGACGTATGGGCCCTGTTACACACCCAAGTGGGTGAACCCTAGGAGAACTTTTATGATGCTTGTTCAGCTTGCCAGCCAGCAGCCCTATCATGATATACAAATAGCTATCTCTGAGAGCCCTCCAGCCATGCTCCAATCAGTGCTTTTGACAACTAGCTTACTTCTTGAACAAAGGTATATCATCTATCATAAGGTACTTTAACCATTTCTATAATCATTTCCTTTCATTAATGTTAAGTGCAATCTAATACGAATCCCCAGTTGAGTTGGATAAATGACCAGGTGAGTTGGATGAATAACCGTTCTTGATTGTATTCTTGTTTACACTTCACCTTGGTCGTCATCCCTTGTTCCTAGTCCATTATGACCTTCTTTGAGGCCTTTCTCTTCACTATCCAGAAGGAGCATGAATAGGAGGCACTGATTGACAGTGTGTCCATGATAATCCATACTACCATTCTCTGCTTATCCCTTATTATCCACCCTCATTCACTAGGTAGGTTGTTATCTATTACTAGTACTAGATCTGATTTATCCCCATCTTTGAGCAATGGCCCAGAAACTTTTCCTTTAAGAGGTTGATGTAGCTGAAAGAAAGTTAAGAGCCTATATAGCTACAATGTAAGAAAAAGATAAAAGGAAAAATATGGTTGGCACATTATTGTAGTGCATGGAAAAAAGCCTAGTCTGAGCTCTACACCCCTCATTAGCCCTCACCCAGTTTTTTTTTGAGAAAAATATTTTTTTTGACTAGGCCAACCTAATATTCAAGCCTATGGCCCTAGTATTGATATGCAATTCATGGTAATGTTAAATTCTTAAAAGTAAAAGGGACATTATCTTTTATCATTCATTTTCAACCTTTTACTTAAATTTTTAACATTACCATGAAATGACTCAGGATGTTTGACAGTGGTTCTGACCTCATTGGATTTCAAATGGAGAAAGAACAATTTTAGATTTCACTCAAAATCCAGCAGACTTAATAGTTTTTCAGGATATTAGGATTGGTCGGATTGCAACGTTTCCATTGGATTTTGTCATGTACAGGGGTATGGAACTAGTATTTAATCAATAGCACCAAACCCTCTATGTACCTTGATGTTAGTGGCATTGGTTTTTGAATTCCTCCGTGATGACCTTACTAAAAATGTACTCATCACTCAAATAGAATCTTGACATGCTAAGTTTTTTCTATCTTATTTTAATGCTTAGAGGGTGATATTTATGCCGAAGATGACAATATAGGCAATGGTATCTAGGTATTAGTTGTAGTAACATTTCTTGTGGATGCCAGAGACCATCTATGTAAGAGCCGAAAACAGATGCAAAGAAAAACAGTAAGGGATTTATCAAATAGTAAGGGATTTATCGTGAACTTGTAACATTTTTCTTTAACCTGACAAAATCAATTAACGGGCTGTTGAGGTACCTACCTGCAGTCCTGCAGTTGAAGATGCCTTCAGCTGAGCTGCTATAGTTACCGAAAGACCAAATCCACCCAGCCAGACTGAGCAGAGCCTAGCTGCTCAATCCAGTAAGCTTCTTAACAGAAGCCGACTGTTCCTCCGTGCCCAGAACCTCAGAACTCTCATGCTCGTCCTGTGGTTGATTCCCTTCTCCTTCAGAATTCTTCCCTCGTTTTTTGTGTCCTTCCCAAATCCATGTCCCGTGGTTTTATTCTCTAGTTTGGCGGTGGCTGCCCTTCCATCTGCAGCCCACTGCTCAACCTATTGATGACACACCTTCTCTTACGTATCCCTCCTTTGTCTCATTTCAGGTCATGGATGAACATCTTTTATGTTTTGAAACCATATAATATTTTATTAAATATTCTTTTAATATAACCTATATATCGTATATACCACTTTAGGATTTAATAGATCATTAAAACATTATAAACATTATTTTTAACAAATCACATTGTTTTAGTATATATTCATTGTTTTAGTATATAT
>APFE030756039.1:124114-150304 GCA_000404065.3 Pinus taeda
ATATTGATGAATGAGTAGAACCTCTATTCCAAGAAGTGTCTTGGTATTTAGCACTTATAATCAATTTAATATAAAATACTAGTACGGTCTATGCGACACATGCATATGTAGCTATCATATGCATGTACCATATACCTGCTATTATGCTTGCGTTCTTTATATTTATAGATGTGTCGTTACAATCTAGAGCCCGTTTGTTGATGTATTTTTTATTCGGAGATGGATTGCACTCGATGCTAATTTGTTTATGTGCACTATTACATGCTATAAAAATGAGAAATTTTGTTTATTTGCATATAAATGGTGTAAATTCATATGGATGCATGTGAATAAATATGTTTTTCTTTAAAAATTGAATATTATATGTGTTCTTGGTCAACCTGTTTTTTTAACAGTTTTGGTCCGATTTCGACCTGTTCTCGGTTTAGAGGGTTTTCCAGTTCAATCACCAGTTCGGTTTTGACCTGTTCTCGGTTCAGACTCAGAGGGTTTTCTGGTTCCATCACCGGTTTGGTTCCGACCTGTTCTAGGTTCAGAGGGTTTTCCGGTTCGATCATCGGTTCAGTTTTGATAACATACAAGTGTGATCCATTCAATTTCCTAATGACAAGCCCCTAAAACATAATAAATAATGTGAAAGACCCTTGGCTACAAGCCAACCAAGATATCTTAACAAATAATCATTATTTTATCTTTCTCTAGCCCATGTAGTGCTAATGTCATGCATGAGAAGTGCTCTCCAAGTCTAATGGCCCATCTCCTATTATGGGGGATACAAGAATATTAGCATGCATATGAGACATCCATATAATAGCTACATATGCATGAACCATATGTACTGCATTAGTATACAAACTAGCTAATATCAGAAAATGTCTAAGTTTAGGGTAACGAATTGATTATCGAAGTAAATTTCTAACTCACGAGAATATAATGATTATATCGAGTGGGGTACTTGATATGTGGTACACCATATATAATATTATATATATATATGATTAATTTTAATAAAAAAAAAATTACAAATATAAATAATTATAATTAATTTATTTAAATTATAATTTAATTTAATTAAGGTAAATAAAATACTTTACTTAATTTTAAATAGGTGAATTTTTACATATAAATAAGTAATTTTAATAAAATTATAAATTAAATAAAATTAGATATTATTAGCTCCTAAATTTAACCAACGCTTCATGATATTTATGAATCTAACTGCCTTTAAATAAAGGGAAAAGATGGTTCCTACAGGTAGGAGAACAACAACAAAAGGATTTAGAGACGGTGGATTTGGGCATACAAGGGAGTCGAGGAGACCATGACAAGGAGAACAAAGAACACTAAAGGAGAGTTTTCGTTCTAGCTGTGGTAGAAGCAAAGAAACACAGAGTCTTGAGAAATTGTTCTTGGGGTTTTGGGCACAAGGGCCAGAAGACCTCTATTTCAAAGTCTTTTGGATCTAGGAACCAGATAGGTTGATCCCAGATAGGCTGGGAGGAAACAATTGGTTTGGTAGAGGGAGCGGGAGAAACAAGCAGCCAGAAACACCTTCCAACAAGAGTTTCAGGTAAGTACTTACAATTGAATTGATAAACTCTGTTTTAAATTTTCACTTTCTGAAATCTAAGCATAAATATTGTTAACTTTTGTTAATTTTCAAGCTTAGGGCTTTACAATCGGGTATCAGAGCTTGTTTTGAACTCTATGAGACCTTATAGGCCCTACACCAGTAATCACAATCTTAAGGTTACTGATTATGTTCAGTTCTAGGAAGAAACATTTACATAGAAACCAATTCCAAACCATGCATTGCAGTTACAGGGTATATTATATGTTTGTCTGAAAAGTCCACATGTTTTGTTGGACAATATGAGTTTGTATGGAAACTCTATGAAAATTGTTAAAGAACCGATAGTGTTACTCCATTGACTATCAGGGATGTGGTCACGATGTGGCTAATTGTTCTCATTAACAACCATTTCCTCGATTCACCCTCTATTTTGGAAAACAGAGAGATAAATCCCTTGCCCACTTTTAAATCCATTTTCGAAGGAAAATAGGATCGCTTGACCTTCGTCAGCTGAAATGCTTGAAATCTCGGATGGGCGAAAGTCTTCACTATCAGGCAACTTTTGCCCTAAATTTGAAGGTAGGGAGCCTATAGGTTAAATCCGTCTAGGTAACTGGTACTTAGGGTACACTTTGCAAGCTAGTCATTTTTTTTCTCTCTAGAAGCAACCAAAATAAAGTTACAAATTGTAGCTATGGACCCAGATGCACCAATATCAGCGTTAACGTCGAACTGTTTTTAATGGAGAGAACTTGAAACCCGTTCTCGTACCATATCACATCAGCGCAAATATATGCTTCAACTTGGGTATATCTTTCCAAGCTACATAAATCATGCACCCTCAAGAGCACTGTAGAAGTTCGTTTTTTCTTTTTCTCTTTTAGATAGTGTTGTTGTCATAGGCAACTTTACCGTCAAATGTTTATCTCGTTTGTTTCCTTGAGAAATTCTCATAGTGGTTTCTTTAGTTTCAATTATCCTACATGAAGTATGATGTCCTTGGTTTGTTCAATTTTTGCCATAGAGATTATCGATGCTTTTATAACTTCTTGTTAAAATTGGCAACTAGGGCCAAACTCCATGTGGGTCATCTTATTTATGGCAGCTGATATTTTTTTTGGATTCCTCTCGTCAAGAGGTGTAGGATTGATCTAAAGGTCATCCAATTCCGATAAGTGTTCATGGAGATATGTATTTATTTGTGTTATGGGACAATTTGTCAAGGTCGGCCAGCAACCAAATTGTCCACACTTATCCTCCACGTTTTAGTATAAATAGAAGAGAACTTTAAGTCATTTGACACACACTCACTCTTGTGATCTCTCTTCATTCTGTTTTGGGTTTGATGAAGATGAGATCTAGAGGGAGTGCCCTAGGTGATATGCTGCCCTAATAGGAGATGCCCTAGAAGTTGTAATGGAGAAGAATCTATGCTGTCATGGACAAGGCTCTACACTGCCCTAATGGAGAAGTCTAATACACAGCAAGAAGAGGCACTTAATTACAGTCATGAAGGCTCACGCAGTCATGGAGGAAGGTGTTTCATAACGTAGTCCAAGGAGAAGCCTTAACGCTGGTATGGTAGAAGCCTAATGTTGTCATGGAGGATAGCCCTTATGGGGGAGTCTAAGAAAGGTTCTACGCTGCCCTAAATGTGACCTTCCTGCACAGCAAGAAGAAGCCTAAATGATGCCCTAACGCTGCCGTAACAAACTGTTCTAGGCCACAGTTTAAAGAGGGTTCTTATGTGCGCTGGTATGATAGAAGCCTAATGCTATTATGGAGGACAACCCTTATGGTGGAGTCTAAGAAAGGTTCTACGCTGCCCTAAATGTGACCTTCCTACACAGCAAGAAGAAGCCTAAATGATGCCCTAATGCTGCCCTAACAAACTGTTCTAGGCCGCAGTTTAAAGAGGGTTCTTATGTGCCCTAACTGCTGTTCTTGAGTGCTAGCCTTAACCTAGCCGCTGATAATGAAAAGACTTGGCCGCAGTTCTAGGAGATCTCTAGCAGTCAAAGAGAGCCACCATATGCTGCCTAAAAGGTTCCTCATCCACTGTCTAAACACTCAGTCTAATCCGCAGTTTCAAAGAGGCATCTATCTGCCCTAGCTGCAATGAAAGGTGAAGGTTACAGGCATCGAAATAAAGGTCTCTAGCAGCTGTCCTTTGTGCTTCAAACCGCAGTCAAAGTAGGGCCAATAATGCCCTAGTCTCAGCCCTCAAAGAGGTCATCTTGTCCGCAGTTGGAGAGGACCCTATCAGCCAATTGATAGAGTTTAAGAGGTCCATAAGGAAGGACCCTTAGACGCTGTAAGGAAAGTCAGATCTATGTCACATTGTTGTAGATAACAGCGTGACACATTTGAGATCTGTTCTAGGCATGACTGTGCAGTAATGAGGCTAATTGGTGGACATTGTTGTTCAAGGGTAATAGCCGGGTACTGTATGACAACTTTGCTTGCTGCTGGGCTAGGCTGCAGGCCATAGCCAGCAACATATTGTGTTAAGGGTTGCACAAGGATAAGGACTGAAGTTTGATGTGACTGGTTGTATTATCAGCATGTTTAGATGCAGCAGTTGGATGCAGCATGGTGTTAGAGACAGCAGTTGGATGCAGCATGGTATTAGAGACAGCAGTGAAGTGCAGCACAGTAATGATTGGGTGCAGCTCGGTGATGGGAGCATCACAGTGATAAGAGAAACTCAGTGATTGGGTGCAGCACAGTGACGGATGCAGCATGATGATGAGGTGTAGCATGATGATAAGGTGCAGCACAGTGTTGGGTGCAGCATGGTGAAGGAACAACCTTGGAGGATCAGTTGAAGCAGTTTGCCTTCACCTGAGTTCAGATCAACAACCTCATGTGTCATCTTCTTAGAGAAGATCTTTGCTCTTATTATGACAAGTCAAAATGTTGACTTCTAATGTATATGTACTATCTCTCTCTCTCTCTGTTGAACTAATGAAGAACATATAAGAACTGATCAAGGGTTTTCCCATATTGGGGTTTGTCCGTGGCTGGCGCCACGTATTGTCTCCTCTTGTCTTGGCTTGTTTTCTGATGTTTATGTTTATGTTCTATCTGCAATTTATTATCACGCTGATGTGATTGCTAATCTGGAATTGTTATTGAGCTAAATGGAAAAATTGAAATAAATTGCTCTAAGCATAGAACATACCAAAAATTAACACTTCTACTAAGCAAATAAATAGTCACCATTGCCTTCAGCCAAGCGACTCTATGGAAGCCCAACATGGATGTGTAACATACTACTAAATGAGAAAATCTAGCCAGCGAATGTCTTAACATGCTAGAATGTTAATGTGTTGTAGGCAAAAGGTGATACTACTGGTAAAACCTCACTAAATTATGTCTTTCTAGAATGTGCATGAAGCTTTTGGTGATGATCTATCCTTTCTAGGCGTCCACGAAGCGGTCTAGGAACTTAAATGTCAAATGTGTAACATGACTTTAAACCAAGTGGCAACTTTAATGTATTAGTCAAATCTTGGCCAATTATTTTTTTATAATTTCAAAAGGCCATTTAAATCCTTGTTGATAGCATAAGAAATATTGTACGAAAATATAGTTTCTAAATAATAACAAAAAAACAAATTTAGCTTCACCTTTGATTTAAAAATAAAATTCTCGAGGATTCGGGATTTGACAGATACGGGGATTCGAGTGTCGGATACGGACATGTTGACACCCCACAACAGGACACATTCAGATACGTTATATATTATTTTATTCAATAAAATATATATTATATATATATATATATATATATATATATTATAATATATATATAAATATATTATATATATATATATATATATATATATATATAAGACATAGTCTTCATCTAGATGTAAGTTTTACAAAGTAACATTATGCATACAAATACAATTGTGACATAAATGATCAATCATAATACATATTCAATTCATCAATGATCCAATAGGAGAAAGACAAGACAGTGAGATAAAGATATTGTAGTTTTCTCATTTAGTCATCAAAATCAAAATGTGTTACATAGGTAATGCAATGCCAATGGCAAATAGAAACAGAAAATACAAAAAAATACAAGTATACAAGCCTCAAGGTAGGTATCTCATGACTCATAAGTCATCAATCCTCATAGTCATCACACTTGAATCTCCTTGAAAATGCTCCCACACCCTTTGCTCATTGCTCCCAAACACCCACAGCAAACTAAACAACTGAATGTGAAAATAGAATGGGGAAATACGCCTTTATAACATTGTGCATGTTCTTGATTTCCGGATTCAAAAGTATCCCGATTTTCAGACACGAATCTGCCTGAATCGTGTCTGATTCGCCAAATTCAAGACATGTAGGGCTTGCAGGACGAATCGGGTTTCATATATGTTTCATATATATATCTTTTTCTATATTGAATAAATTCTAGAAGTGTATTTAATGGTTACTCATAAATATATATTTGTATATATATTTTTTTACTATATATAATTAAAAATAGAAGATATTTTACAATTAGGAATATTTGAGATTTGAAAATTCAAATATGAGTATATGAAATTAATTAAAAACATGGTTACTATGGATATTTTGTAAATTTAAAGATAAAATAGGATACTAAAACAAAAGCAAAAATTCCTAGTTAAAGGGGCATTGCAAGAAAAGTAGTACTCTATCTTTATTTATCTAATTAGAAGAAATCCTCTTTCAAAGACCATTTCGTGAGGTTTTCTTAGTTGCCATGTGGAATATTAAATTTGGCCAATTTGTTATATGATAAGACATAGATTCCTTTAAATCAATATTATTTCTTATAGATATTAAATTTAAATTATTCCTTATAGATAATATTCCTTATTTCTTTAAAGTTGGCCAATTTAATTATTTTAATGATGATTTTGTAATAACCTTTATAAGGTTGATAACATAATTTATGTTAATAAATTCAAATCCTAATTAAGAATCACCTAAATATGTATAAATGTCTAAAAGAAAAGCAAGAGAAAAGATGCCTTAATATCATATGCATTTTTCGTCTTAAATATCTATCTATATCCTTTTATATCTTATTCATAATATTTCTCTCTCTCTCTCTCTCTCTCTCTCTATATATATATATATTTGTTAGGCTACTCAGAGAATTAATCATGTCATTAACGAAGATAATAACCCTACCATTGGGCATAATAGGGTTAGGAAATGCTAGGCAGTTTTACAAAGTGATACTATAAACTAGGAAGATCTATGTAAACATTATTATGCATCAGAATAAATTACCATGCATTTGGACAAGGAGGTAGCGATACCACCCTCCTCGACCTTAGTATCAGTAACACCTGCCTATAGGGAATAATAGCAAAAAACTATACCCACATGTGAGGTTGAATTTATGAAATTGTATTTACTCATCTAAATTATACCTCAGATAGTCATAATCTTATTGTGACAAGGAAAGAGTTGCAATGACAAAGACATATCAACGACGACGCCAACGAGCAGCATCACCATCAGCATCCTCATCACCAACGTCATCGCCATCGCCATCATCACCACTGATGCCGTCATCAGCACCGACCATTTTAGCACATGAGCTAACCGTTATAATGTGCTTGTTGGAAGTCACCTTGGAAACATTAAAAGGGTCGTCGATAGCCAGTACCAAGGAAGAGAAACCTCACTTTGAAGAAAGAAACCCAGAGGAGTCCAAAGGTGACTTAAGAAAATTAAAATATTAATGGGTATTAATATAAAACCGAGTGAGAATGTTCTAAATGACATTGATCAAGACAAATCTAATCTTAGCCGTTGATTAGAGACTTAATATCGACCGTTGAAGACTCAACAAGAAAAGTATAAGAGGAGGCTTGAGGGTCAATGAGAGATACACCAAGATTGATCAGTCAGTTCGATTTTTTGGAGCAGGGTTTGCTAAGAAAATTCGAACAAGTGATCTGTTGCAGCGAGGGGAAATGAGTACATAGCAGAGAGGTAGAGATAGTGCCTAAGGGTCAGCGCAGTGACCAGCTGACGCAGAGGCAGCAAGAGTCACGCAGAGGCTGAGGGGCCTGCGTGGGTGATGCAGAAGGCCGGAGAGCTCACACAAAGAAGCAGAAGGTTGATGCAGAGGGTTCTAGAGCTACGCTGAGACTAGCAAGGCTGATGTAGAGCCTTGGAGAAGCGCCAGAAGGATTTTCGTGGGGCAGACTTGCTGAATATCTGTCTCCGAGAAGAGGTATTATTGAAGTGTAAAAATATCTGTTGGGTGAGCCAATTTGACACCCTAGTTGTACTAAAGAAATTTGCATAATAATAAAACCCTCAGAACTGCTGCACCAGTTTTCCCGCATTGCGTTTTTACGAGGACGCTTGTACAAAAATAATCGTGTCCCTTATGTGTTTGTCTAGTATTTCAATTGTTGATCTGTATATGAGTTACGGCTACATTTGTGTTTATTTTCAGTATTTATATGTATAAATATCTTGCTACTGTAATAAACAAGTAGGTGAAATAAACCAGATAATGCAGTAGGAATTTCTGACGTGTTAGACATAGAAATTGCAACATGGTATCAGAGCATTGCAAATCATAGAAGGACTGAAGACACCAATAATATCAGAAATTTGCAGTAGTAGCAGTTGTCCCGAGAGACAAAGTTGATCCTAAGCATAAGGCAACAGAGGAGTGACGTAGAGGGCCTGCGTCATCATTTCGAGCCAGAGAGAGGATCAACACAAAGAAAAAGGGAGGCAGAAGAGGCTCACGAAGAGCCACGTCATCCTACCCAGTAAGGTAGGCTTGACGCAATTGATCAAAGGAGTGATTCAGCGTTTGTCAGGTTGCGGAGAGCTAGAAGGCTCAATTTCTTCAGTTGGCGGGACCTAGGGAGCTGTGGGCAGATTGTGGAGTTGGTGTGGTGTTGTTTCTGTCGAAGCAGAATAGTACCTAATGGGATAGAACCAAGGTAGAGGGAGTTGCTGCCTTGACGGATTTCTAGCCAAGAAATCTAGATCCGAGTTGCAGTTGCAAAGAGGATTGGAGAGGAGCGGTTCGACAATTGGCTGGAAGATTTCTAGCAGGGAAATCAGGACTTAGAGGGAGATTTCCAAGACGAAAGACGAATCTCAGAGGGAGTTCGGAAGAGGAGCGGAGATGGCAGTGAACAGACTTAGGGATCAGGACAGGCTGGACGAGGCTTCCAACTTTGTTATTTGGAAAGACAGGATCCTGTCAGTCCTGGATAGACATCGCATCAATGGCTTCGCCTTGAGAACCGTGGCTATTCCAGTCGACTCAGCGAATAATGAGAAGTATGAGGATGAAATGGCAAAGGCAAAGTGCATAATCTTTGATGGGGTCAAGGATCATGTCATACCACATACTGCTGAAAAGAACACCGCAAAGGAGATGTGGTATACTTTGATGACATTGTATCAGGGCACTTCCATGCAGCGGAAGATGATATTGCAAAATCAGTTGTCGTCGTATCAAATGCAGATAGGGGAGCAGATAGATCTATACCTCCTCAAATTGCAAGAGATTCGAGACCAACTTACTTCCATAGTGGCCACGCTGGATCAGAAGTTCATGGTGAGGACCACCCTAATTGCAGTCTCCAAGGATTGGGAGACATTTGTCCAAAGCACTTTGGGCAGAGCTAATATTCCGAGATGGGAAGAGATGTGGGCAGCTCTTCACCAAGAAGAGATTAGACGGTTGACCAAGGTGGGCAGTGGTAGCAAAGGGGGTTGAATCAAGAAAGAGGAGGAAGAGGATGCGGCTCTGGCATCTTCAGAACAACAGGGGAAGAGGAAGAAGAAGGACATCTCCAAGGTGAAGTGCTTCCATTGTGGGGAGCTGGGTCATTATGCAACCCAATGTCCCAGGAAGAAGAATAAGGGAGAGGCTTCTGACTCCAAGGCAGCTCTAGCTAAGGCGGAGAAAGAAGTCGAGACTGATGATGAGTGTGCCATGAGTGCTCATGCACCTCTAGAGAAGAGGTGGGGAAACATCGAGCTGTAGTCAGGAGGACTACAGAAGATGAGGGGCAAGATCCTTGAGGTGCCCAAACTCTTGGATCACCTCTGGCTACGAGAGCCGTTAACGACAGTAGCATGATGACGGATGTCGGATAGAAGCAATATGTGATGGAGCGACAAGGCAGTGCTAGAGTGCAGAGGTTTGTAGTAGTGCAGTGGGAGTTGCAGCAGTGCGAGAGGCACAGAGGTGGTTGCAGTAGGGAAGAGGCAGCAGAGAAAGCACCAGATCGCAGTTGAGGTAACTCAACATCAAAAGGCTTCCGCAATAACAGGGATGTCAAAATTTGGGTAGATCAGTTACTTACTTCTCGGTAACTGAGTTACAGTGCATAGTAGGAAGTGGCATTGCTATGGGCAGTATGATGCGGCATGTTGAGAGGGAGCTGCAATACAGATGTAGCAGTGGTAGTGGTAGAGCCATGGGCAACAGTATAGGAAGCAACAGTGCAATGGATGTTGGGCAACAAGCCAAGCATCAGCACAGGTATCGGTGCAGAAGGATCAGTGTAATGTTTAGTGGTGGAACATTACTACAGCACATTCCTCACTAAGAGGGGGTGTTGATTTGTGGTAGCATCGAATGTGCTCTAGCCATGAAAATTGGAGAAGCTAAAGCACATGAGATCTCCAAGACCCAGAAATGGTTTAGGGAAATTCCACCCCATTAGAGAGATATTAAAATAATTAATATTTTTAATGGAGTTCCTAAGTCTAAACTTAGGAAAATTAAAATATTAATGGGTATTAATATAAAACTAGGTGAGAATGTTCTAAATGACATGGATCAAGCCAAATCTAATCTTAGCTGTTGATTAGAGACTTAATCTCGGTCGTTGAAGACTCAACATGAAAAGTATAAGATGAGGCTTGAGGGTCAATTTGAGATACATCAAGATTGATCTGTCAGTTTGATTTTCTAGAGCAGGGTTCGCTGAGAAAATTCGAACAAGTGATCTGTTGCAACAAGGGGCAGTGAGTACATAGCAAAGAGGCAAAGATAGTTCCTAAGGGTCAGCACAGTGACTAGGAGGGGTGACGCAGAGGCAGCAAGAGCCATGCAGAGGCAACTAGAGACTGCACAAAGCTTGAGGGGCCTGCATGGGTGATGCAGAAGGCCAGAGAGCTAACGTAGAGAAGTAGAACACTGACATAGAGGGTTCTAGAGCTACGCTGAGGCTAGCAGGGTTGACGCAGAGCCTTGGAGAAGCGGCAAAAGGATTTTTCATGGGGCAAACTTGCTGAATATTGGTCTTCGAGAAGAGGTATTACTGCCATTTAAAAATCTTTGTTGGGTGTCACAGTTTGGCACCCTAATTGTACTCAAGAAATCTGCATAATAATAAAACCCTCAAAACTGTTGCACCGGTTTTCCTGCATTGGGTTTTTCCAGGGACGTTTGTCCAAAAATAACGGTGTCCCTTGTGTGTTTGTCTAGTATTTCAATTGTTGATATGTATATGAGTTACGGCTGCATTTGTGTTTATTTTCAGTATTTACATGTATAAATAACTTGTTAATGTAATAAACAAGTAGGTGAAATAAACCAAATAATGCAGTAGGAATTTCTGACGTGTCAGACTTGAAATTTCAACAAAAGGTTTAGATTATAAACAACCACATGAGGACATTTCTAGGGAGCTACGAAAGACTAAGCTCCCATAATTTTTAGGAGGGTGAGCCGGAGAAGATGTTGAAGCATGGCTGTAAGGAATGACAAAGTGTTTCGCACTAAGATAATATTCTTCTACCTCTAAGACAAAGATCGCTATATTTTAGCTAAGGGAAAGTGCTTTGATTTGTTGGGGAAATATAGAAAAACAATTACACATCACATCGGATAATGTTCCTTGGGAGTTGTTCGAGGAAAGGTTTCGCGGAAAGTACTTGCCACCCTACTTTCAAGAGCAGCAAGACGAAGCTTTTCACAAGTTAGTCCAAGGTAACAAAATAGTGGAAGAATATGAGATAAGGTTTATGGAACTCATAAAATACCTTCCTTATCTAGAGACTGATGAACGTCAAGTGGAGTGTTTCATGTATGGATTAAATCCTCGAATCAAGGCTATGGTTAGAATGTGGAAGCCATTGTTAGTAGCAGAAGCAGTTGATTGTGCTCGCTATGCAGAGGAGCATTTAGGGATCAAAAGAGATGTCAAGTTGATAGGACTCCCACAAGCAATATTTCCAGAGAAGACTCCCCGAAACTTCTTCAGGGGGAGTAGTTCGAAACCACCTCCTTATGGCAATAGATTTACTCCAACAGGGGTAGGAGCAAGGGCTCCCATGGCAGCAAATGCTATATTTGCAGCATCATCGAGATCTAACACAAGTCAGTGGAACTCTTGAGGAACCAATAATAGAGGAAGAAGCGTGAGAGGAAGTAGCACAAGAGGGAAAAGTTCCTTTTCAAGAAACTCACAGTCTGACACAAGGGGATCACCCCAAGTTAATTGTTGGGGATGTGGAGGACCTCATTTTCAACATGATTGTCCAGAGGCTTCATCAAGTGCGATGCAAAGGGAAGGAAAACGCCATCATTAAATACCAAAGACAATCATAGAATCCATGCAATAGTCAATAATAACCAGGCAAAACATCAACCCACTGTAGTGGAGTCCTCAGGTACTATTAACAACATAAAACTCCAAATCTTATTTGATATTGGTGCTATTGATAGTTTCATTTCATCATATGCATTAAATAAATGTGGGTTGGCAATGCGCAAGCAAAATGATTTCAAACGGGTAGAAATGGCTTTAGGATAACTTCAATCTGTAGATTTAAGTATTGAAGGATGCAAAGTTGATTTAGGGGTCTGTTCGACTAAGTTAGAAGTATATGTCACAGCCCTAGGAACTTATGATCTCGTCGTAGGGATGGATTGATTAGAAACTCATCAAGCTTGGGTAGACTGTTATGGGAAAATAATTCTCTGCATAAATGAAAAAGGAGAGATGATCCAAATCCAAGGTATTAAGAGGAAGGTATCTTTACGCTTCATCTCAGCAATGCAAATGAAGCGTTTCCTAAGAAAAGGTTGTCAGGTATATGCAGTAAAGGGAGTAAACAAAAAAAAGGGCAATCGCTAGAGCAATATCCGATGTTATCTCAATTTCTAGATGTTTTTACAAAGGAACTACCAGGATTACCTCCTCAAAGGGAGCTTGACCTTACAATAGAATTAAAACTTGGCACAAAACCAATCTCTAAAACACCCAACAGAATGACGGCTCTAGAACATCAAGAGTTACAAATACAAAAGAAGGAACTACTGGATATAGGACGCATTTGACCCAGTATTTCGCCTTGGGGAGCACCTGTAATTTTTGTCAAGAAGAAGGATGGTTCCTTGTGGCTATGCATAGATTATCGAGACTTAAATAGAGCTACAGTAAAAGAGTAGGTATCTAATGCCCCGAATTGATGACCTCTTCAACCAAATGAAAGGAGCTTCAATATTTTCAACAATCGATCTACGATCGGATTATCATCAATTAAGAAGCAAGGATAATGATATTTCTAAGACTGCATTCCAAACACGCTTTAGGCATTACAAGTTCATGGTGGTACCATTTGGGTTGACCAATCCACCAACAGTAGTCATGAATCTTATGAATAATGTTTTCCACAAGTATCTCAACCATTTTATACAAGTCTTCTTAGATGATATTCTCATCTACTCAAAAAGTGAGAAGGACAACATCAGTTATCTGGGGAGCCATCCAAGTGTTCCTTCTTTCAGAAGAATATTTATTACCTAGGTCATATTATATCCGATGAAGGGATCTTAGAAGATAATGAGAAGGTAAACTAAATCATGGAGTGGCTGATACCGAAGAATGCGCATGAAGTGCAAGGTTTTATGGGTTTAGCCAGATACTATCGAAGGTTTGTAGAAGGGTTCTCAAAAATTGCAAAGTCTATTACAACCCTCCAGCATAAAAGAGTTAGGTATGAATGGACTGAGGAATTTCACATTGCATTCTCTGAGCTTAAAAGATTGTTGACTAGTGCACCAATCTTGCAAGTCCCTGATATGGGCAAAGACCTTAACATATATACCAATGGATCTAAGCAAGGGTTAGGCGCAGTATTAATGCAAGATAGAAGAGTAATAGCATATGCCTCAAGGAAGTTACAGCCTCATAAAGAATCATATGCCACACATGATTTAGAATTTCCACTGTAGTATTAGTTTTGACAATATGGAGACACTACCTTGTAGGAAGAAGATTTATGCTCAAAAGTGACCACCAATTTACCCAAAGGGACTTGAATGCTAGACAAAGACGATGGAGTGAATTCTTAAGTGAATATGACTTTGGAATTTCATACATTAAAGGAAAAGAGAATGTAGTGGCAAATTCTTTAAGTAGAAGACCAAGGATCTTTTCCCTCATACCTATCAAGGTAGAGTTAAGGAAGAGAGTGCTAAAACATCTCTTGGAAGATAGTTGGTATTTAAAAGTAAAAATTGGGCTTGATAGTAAAGGCCCAAAAGAACATAAGTTTGAGAGATATGAACTAGAAGACGATGGGTTGTTACAATTCCATGGAAGCATCTATAGCCCTAATAGTGGGGATATCCGAAACACCATCCTTAGAAAGCCCGCAAAGCACTGTATTGTGTGCATCTTGGTGTAAAGAAAATGTATGCTGATACAAAGAAACTTTTCTTTTGGGAAGCCATGAAACACCATATTGTCCAATTCATTGCAAAATATCTTGAATGTTAGCAAGTGAAGGTTAACCATCGTCACCTAATAGGTCTCCTACAACCTCACGACATACCTATGACCAAATGGGAGGTGATTTCTATGGATTTTATCATCGGACTACCTCTTACACAACAAAAGGTAAAATTCCATTTTAGTTGTGGTGGATAAACTAACGAAAAGCACCCATTTTATTCTCATAAGAGATACTTATGAAGTTGTTGACATAGCTCGAGTATTTATAAATTAAATCATTAGATTTCACGAAGTTCCTAAGAAGATCATTTCAAGTAGGGATCCACGATTCAGTTCAAGATTCTGGACTTGTATGCAGTCAACCTTAGGAACTCAACTAAATTTAAGTATAGCTTACCATCCTAAGACTGATGAACAAACATAAAGGGTGAACCAAGTAATAGAAGATATACTAAGGATGTACATTATGGATTAACAAACACATTAGGAGAAACATTTTCCCTTGGTTGAATTTGTATACAATAACAATTACCATAGTTCAATCGGAATGCCCCCATTTGAAGCATTAAATGCAAGACCTTGCAGGACACTGCTAACTTGGGATAGGTTAGAAGACCAGGTGATAGTGGGACCAGAATTAATTCAAGAGATGAAAGAGCAAGTAAAACCAATTAGGCAACGGTTAAAGGAAGCTCAAGATAGCCAAAAAAGCTATGATGATGCTCACAGGACAAATAGAAATTATGAAGTGGGAGATCAAGTTTTTATCCACATTAATCCAAACAAAAATACCATCTGGTTTGGAAAAGGAACAAAGTTGTCAACCCGATTCATTGGACCATTCAAAAGTTTTGGAAAAAGATGGACTTGTCGCCTATCTGCCACCCACTTGTATAAAATTCATAATGTTTTTCATGTATCTATATTAAGAAATTATATAGATGACAAATCACATAACCTTCAATAGAAGGAACTGCAAGTATTGGACAAGGGAACCATTTCAGTCGAACCATTACATATTCTGGAATGTAAGGTTTAATAGCTTAGGAACCACCTGGGAGACCAAGTTATGGTCCAGTGGGGCAAGTATAGTTATGGATCGACTACCTAGGAAGATGCAGTCACCATATGCTAGAAATACCCCAACTTGTTTTGATTTTGAAGCATATGTGATGAAATCCATTGTCATCAACCAATCAAGGTGATCCATCTTGATATCAGTCCAAGCAAATCAAGATTAATGGTCCATTTTTCCTTCATCTAGCATTGTAAAGAAACAACATTGTCCAGCTACCAACAAAGGGTAAATATAGTAGGTAGAGTCATAGATACAAATCTCCAAGGAGGTTATGGCATTCTAGTGTCCACTATAGCATTTTACAAGAAAATTTGCTCCACCAACCAACACTCAATAAGTTAAGAATCTTCAAATGGTCTAGACTTCCTTCATGGAAGAGGGATCAACAAATTTTGTCCTCTACGTAGTACAATTGGATGATTACCCTTGATCCTTCCAAACCAAGTAACTTGGCCTCCTCAAAACCATTGTGGTAGCAACAATAAAGGACAACTCCAGCATTGACGGTGACTCGATCTTTGCAAGAGAAATTTCGGTCTTCAAAAACTATTGATAAAAACTTCTAAATTCCCTTTCAATTTCTTTGTCATCAAAACTAAAATCGACGCCTGTGTGCGATCATCATGGAACATCAAGACATCTTTTCCTTTAAATTCAAATCATCAAAATGCCCAAACAATTCATGATACTTGAAACAAGTGTATCCAAAATTGCATTTTGCCTCAACAAGAGATACAAAACGTTTGTTTTAGATTTAGCAGTGTTCACTGTTTATAGCCAAGCTTTTCCTTTTTCAAACAAAGGTTGAATACCTTTTTCAAAGAACTTGTTCTCTTGCTTTAAGCAGCCCTATACTTTTCAAAATGATAATACCGCTTGAACATGTTCATTCCAATGTCCTTCTTAACTCCCACTTGCTCAGAGAGGAACTTCCTTTGTGTATCAATCAAAACTACCATATTCTAAAAACTTTGCCATATAAATAATGGCACCATAATATGATCATAATCATAATAGTGTAATGCAAAACATATTTTTGACAAGAACCCTTATTTAGTCATACAAGATAAGGTATATGACATTAGAGGTTTGCAACTTCAAGGCAACACTCTATTGAACACATATCAACATAAATTTTCTACACATGACACTGTTTTGAACCCACACCATACTTAGGAAGCCGAATATTCTCAATACACTTGGTCCATCTTCCTTAAACGTCCTTATCTTAGCATAATCCATATTCAATGCTTATGATGATGTCATTTCTTCTTCCAATACCAAGGTGGCTTACAAGCTACCAAGACCTTATAACATCTTTCTATGAGTACCAGAAAAATGGGCCATAGAGTCCACACCCTTCATTTCATTTTTTACTATCTTGATGTGCAAAGATTAGACTCCAACATCCAAGGCTCAATATTGTAATCAAACATATTTACAATGTGCTTGGATTGCTAACATGATATGCTACAAAGTCCTTTGGATATATTGTTGAATGTATTAATATTCACACTTAAATAAATTTGTGATGAATGGGCTTAGAATATGCTTACCAATCAGTGAATCTCAATATGAGAAGGAAACTTTCCTTTTTGCAAAAATCATCAACAATTTTTGTTTAATCTCCTAACGTGTCTCAGTCTTGATTGAAACATCAATAGCAATAGGACTAGTTTTTTTCAAGAGTACTTTACAGTGTTGAGAAATACAACTAGTTTCAGTCTTCATAAGTGTTGTACTCATTTCAATATGTATCCTACGTAACAAACAAGAAAAGGAAAAGTTAATATTATTAAAGCATGGGTTTCATGCTCATTATTGATGGTGTTCTAGGTAAAAGCATGTTCTTTGTGCTTCTTGGGTTTGTTAGGTCTTAGAATTTATTGTCATGAGTCAAAGGAGTCAACACCATGTTTATAAGAACCTTTCGGGCAATTTGTAATCGTAAAAAGAATTATTTTTTAGTCTAGAAAGTCCCAGAATCTCCTAAAGTACAATTCGACATTGGGAATATCAATTCAGCCTGAAGAAGGGAATTCGACCCCTTGAGAAGGCTATATAAAGGAGCAGTTTGACTTCATTTGGTACTCACTCACTACACAAATTCGAACTATCAAGAAAGAGTTTGATCGATAGCTAGGAAGACCAAAAAAAGGAGCGCGAAGGTCTAGAAGAAGTTGGGAGGTTGAAATATCTTATTTTTGGGTTCTATCTCTCTCATATGTGCAGAATTCTGAAGTTTCTGGGCTGCAAAAACATGCAAAAAATTGCAAGTTTGAGTTGTAGTAGGACGAAGTGCAAATACTCGTAGCTAGAAAGAAGAAAACCCTTGTTTTGACCTCATTGACCTTGGAGAGTTGTCTTGCTCTAAGTAGGTCTCAAAAGGAGGTTGCATTAGGGTTTCCAAAGAAGCTGCAAGGACAAAGTTGTTGGGTCGAAGTTGCAAGTCAAGTAGTAGTATTGTAGTTGGCAGGTTGAAGTTGAAGTGTGTAGCATTTCGGTGCCTAACCAAAGAGGGACTTGTGGAAGGGTTGACTTCGTACTAAAGGAAGGACTTGGTCTGGGGATTGGGTCTTTGTATCTCATTTGAAGCAGATTCTAAAAAGAGAAGAGTTTTTGGGTTTTCCCCTTGGAGGGGTTTTTCCCTGGCTGAGAGATTATATCAATGTCCTCTATTGTTGTTATTGTTCTTGATATTGTTTGATGAAAAGATCTAACTAAAGAACATATAGAAGATAATTAATATTCACAAGCACTTATCAAGGTAAAAGAAAAATTAATATTAATAGTTGTCATTTTCCATTTGTCTAACATGGCATCCAAGATAAGGTGAGTAAGGAGGGTAGTAGAAAGAACACTAGGAGGAATTATTTAATAAAATTCTAGAAAGGAGGGTTTCTACCAATGTTGATAATATCGATATCAGGAAAATATCGGCGAGGGTCCAGAAAACATCTTATCAGCAATATCGGCGAAAATATCGGCAAGCATAAAAAATAAATTTTTCAAATTTTTAAATATAGCCAATATTTTGCCGATATTTTGAAAATATCGCGATATTTTCTAGGCGATATATCGTTTTGCCGAAAATATCGCGATATTTTCGAATATCGCCGATATTATCAACAGTGGTTTCTACATTGAAGGAGATCAAGTCTACATTAACCTCGCATCAAAGGAAGGTCTTGAGGAAGACTTTAATAAAAGTGTTCATCTCTCTCTAGAAGAAGGTTTATTTGGAAGGCATCTTTGAAGGAAGCATCAAGAGTATTCAGAAGTTGTTCTCAACGACACTTCAAGGATTTTGAAGGTATCAAGGAGATTGAAGACATCATTAAGGAAAATCTTGACGTCAAATAAGTAAAATGTTTGAATCTACAAGTCATATGGGTTCTTTTTGCAAGGAGAGAAATAAGTTCGTTGGGGCATCAAATTGTCTTGCACAGAAGAAAATGATTAATTTGATTCTCACAAAACAAGAAGTAATGGAATATGTTATTGGGAAAATCAATGAACCAAGCAAAGACAAGACTCGAGAACTAGCAAAATACAAAGGGAAGTAAGGGCTCAAGGGATCGTAGTTGAATCAATCAAGGATTCTCTTGTTCCATTTGTTGCAAATCTAAAGACTTCCGAGGCTATGTATGACAAGCTAGTAAATTTGTATTTTGTAAGTACAATAGGACAAAAGATGTCTTTGCAGAATAAGTTATATAGAATGAAGAAGCCAAAAGATGAGGATGTAGCATCTTTCCTCATGAGGGTCTCTCAACTAAGAGACTACTTACAAGGACTTGGGGAACCTATTACTGAATCTCAAGTAACCATCTGTGTATTGAATGCATTGCCACTAGAATGGAACAGTTTTGCAACAAGCATCTACTCCAAAAAGGATTCAGCTCCCTTTGATGAGTTGAGGGCCCAATGCATATTGGAAGAATCAAGGATGACGTTGGATTAGATGAGCAATCTCAAGCATTCCTAGCCCGAGTCAAGAAGCTGAAGAAAGGGGAAGTTCAGTAAGTCCAAGAAGAAGTACATGTCCAAGGTTCAAAGCTTCAAGTGCAATGAGTTTAGACACTGTAAGAGGGACTGCCCAAACCAAAAAAACAACAAGAGAAAAGAATGGAGTGAAGCTCATGTAGTCGAAGCAGTGGCAAAACCTGAGAAGGAAAAGAAGGAAGAACTAAAGGATCTTCACTACTAAAGAAATTTCACTAACTTCCTGGTTCTCTATGAAGATTAATGTGACAATAGCATATTTTGATATTTATATGATTTAAGTTGCTTTATAGAAATCATCTAGATAGATAGATACGACAATTTACATAATGTTCATCCAAGAGTTATCTAATATCATGATTAGAAGTTGTCATATTTCCTAAATGGATCATCATGATCCTAGGAGGAACATCACTGCGAAAGGTCCTTGGGAAAGGCATCATGACAACGGTAGTATACATTCCATGTAATGTGGAATCAATATTGGTAAAGGGATGAAGGTATGAAATGGGTTAGGTTGCAAGGTCGTATAGCTAAGTGATTGGATGAAAGCATAGCAATGCATGTTCAGAAATAAACTTTGGATACAATTCATACGTACAAAGAATCTTGTGGAAGAAAGTTGGTTATAAAATAGAATAAAGTTTGACTTACTTAAGGATGTATAAGAAATTAAGACTTTCACTAGAATATACATATCGTTGATTAACATCTAGTATAATCTCCAGAAGAGAAAAAAATGTAACTTGGTAACCAAATTCGATCCTTGGGCACTCTAATGCAAGAAAGAAATTTCAAGTGGAGATGGTCGATGAGGATGTTGCTGGTCCGAGAAAGTCAACATGGTAAGGTAAGTCTAATTTTAATTGTTGGTTATCTGGCTAACATATTATCTTTCTACCTAGAAGAATGTTGCAAGAATACATGATGACAGTGGAGGCAAGTTCAATTGTATGGATGGAAGATTATTGAGGGAAGCTCAATATCTGGTACCAAACAACAATGAAGTCAAGAAGGGTTCATCTTGGAACTAGAAGGCAGCAATGCGAGATGATAACTCGAAGGTCAAAGAAAATCACTTTCATAAGGAAGCCATGATCAACTTAAAATTTGAAAGGTTCAATATAATGCCTTCATTGATGATATCAAAGAGGAAAGTGATGAACAAGGAAGATGACCTAGATCCTGTCACAAGATTGAAGAGAGATGGTGGCTCCATGATACCTCAAAAGGAAGCAAGCTCGATGCAAAGGAAAGACGACGCCATGTAACGATGAAGATCAAGTAGTTGATACATTCATGAAGACAGAGCCATAAGGCTTGCGGTGTTGGCTTTCACTATTGAAAAAAGGTCTAGAATCTCCTTTGGTTTTGAGAGGGAGCAAAAAAAGTCTCCTTAAATGGAAGCAGGGATCTATTCTCAAGATTAAAAGAGAATAGGAAAGTCTTCTCTGGTTGAGAGGTAGTGATGGTGAACATCACATGTGCATTCCCTTCTTCAGGTGGTGAAGAAAGGAAAGGTACTAACACTCTTTGAGGATGGGAGAGGAATCTAAGAGAAGAGTGGTCGAAAAGGACCTATATTCTTTGAGGACTCGGGAATGGAGATTCAAGATAAGAATAGTCCTAAAAGGGCATACCTTGTAGACATCCGGATGGGGTACAAGCCTTGTAGAGGTTGTGTGGTATCACACATAAAGCCTCCCAGCATAATGCTCTTGTTTAAAGAAGAGCTTGTCTAGATAGGCCTCTGAGACAGTGTTGGTCATAATGATGATATTTACAACATGGCTTATCAATTCGACTCTTCTTGAGAAATCTTTAGTTTGAGATATGATGTTGTACTATTTGTACAATTATGAATACCTCCCCAGTTAAGAGGGAGTGTTGAGAACTATAACTAGTTTCAGTCTTCTTAATTGTTGTACTCATTTCAATATGTATCTTATGTAACAAACAAGAAAAGAAAAGATAAAGTTTTTATTATTAAAGCATGGGTTTCATGCTCATTATTGATGGTCTTCTAGGGTTTGTTAGGTCTTAGGATTTATTGTCATGAGTCAAAGGAGTCAACATCATGTTTATAAGACCCTTTCGGGCAATTTGTAATTGTAAAAAGAATTATTTCTTAGTCTAGAAAGTTCTAGAATCTCCTAAAGTATAAGTCAACCTTGGAACATCAAGTCAGCCTAAAGGAGGGAATTCGACCCCTTGTGAAGGCTATATAAAGGAGCAGTTTGACTTCATTTAGTACTCACTCACTACACAAGTTTGATCTACCAAGAAAGAGTTTGATCTGTAGCTGGGAAGAGCAAAAAAAGGAGAGTGAAGGTCTAGAAGAAACTAGGAGGTCAAAATATCTTGTTTTTGGGCTCTATCTCTCTCACACGTGCGAAATTCTACGGTTTCTGGGTTGCAGAAACAGGACGAAATTGCAGGTTCGAGTTGGAGTAGGATAAAGTGTAGAAACTTGTAGTTGGAAGGAAGAAAACCCTTGTTTTGACATCATTTCCTTGGAGAACTGTCTTGCTTTAAGTAGGTCTCAGAAGGAGGTTGCATTAGGGTTTCCAAAGAATCTGCAAGGACGAAGTTGTAGATCGAGTAGCAGTGTTGTAGCTGGCAGGTTGAAGTTGCGGTGTGTAGCAGTTTCGTGCAGAATCAAAGAGGGACTTGTGGAAGCGCTGACTTGGTACTAGGAGAAGGACTTGGTCTAGGGATTGGGTCTTTGTATCTCATTTGAAGCAAATTCTAAGAAGAGAAGAGTTTCCACGTTTTACCCTTGGAGGGGTTTTTCCCTGGCTAAGAGCTTATATATGTGTCCTCTATTGTTGTTGTTGTTCTTGATATTGTTTGATGAAAAGATCTAACTAAAGAACATAAAGAAGATAATTAATATTCACACATACTTATCAATGTAAAAGAAAAATTAAGGTTAATAGCCGCCATTTTCCATTTTTCTAACATCCAAAACATGATCTCCAAATAAATATTCTTGATCTTCCTACAATCAACTTTCATATATATATATATATATATATATTAAAAAAAAAACTTGACCTCTTAGAGAGAAGTATAGAGGAATTTGGTCTTTTCATTCAGATAGGATGAATCTAGACTTCAATAGAATTTAGACCCTTAAAAAAGTAAGATTTCTTTCCTTAGCAATTTTGTCTTCAGCACAAATTTGAAAAGACAATTATTTTCCGCTTTCAATCGTGAAGAATTCGACCTATGATCTGGCTATTTGAATGTCTCGATTCTTTTATGATCACACTCTTCGATTTGAAACTAGGTTTGAAACCCCTTTGCAATCTTGGTCAAGACTTCATTTCGGACACAAATGGAATTTCGACTCTCAGGAATACTTGACATTTTTTACTTTAAGATGAGGATAAGGTCTTCGATCTTTTCACAGAGACAAGGTAAGTAGGACTTTTGTCTTCTGTTTAGAAATCTCAATCAACATTTAGCTTGATCTTGGACAAAATCCAAACCATCCTTGACTTGTCCTTACTTGTTGATTTGAGGTTTCTTGTGCACACGTTTAATGGATGCTCTTTAACCATAACTCTGATACCATGTTGATTTTTCAATGATTTCCTTAACTGATAATTATTTAAAATGATTCTTAAACCAAATCATATTATACCACATTCATCATTAAGTAATTATATAAGAAAATCTTCAATAGTAAAACAATAATGACAGTAGAGACAACCAAGCACAAGAGACACAAAAATTATCCTGGGAAAACCCCAAACCAAGGGAAAAACCCAGCAGTCTATTCTTAGAGAAATTTATCCAATTCAACAAGGAATACAACCTGAATTTTCTAGTCAAATTGACTCAAATTGACTAGTAACCAAAAGCAACTCAACCCTGGTCAAATTATCCTCAATTTTCCTCAGAAATTTTGGCCTTCCTCAGAGAAATAAGTCTTCCTCAGATTCATCTATCTAGAATCTCAGATTTGTCCTTCAAATAGCCTTAGAAGATATCCTTTTTGTGATCCAAATTTTGCCCAATGGAGCAGGCCGAATGGCCTTTATATAGTAATCAAAGTAGCCTGAATGGACATGTCCCTTGGACTAGATCGACTTGGAGCCGACCTTACATTTTGGAGGCACAATTGAAGTTTCAAAAGTTAATTTTTCTCTCTTTTTGAAGCCAACTTGAAATAAAAGTTATATTTTTCATTTTTCTTTTACTTTGGAAGGCTAGAACTAGTTATGAAGACCAACCATAGCTACAAAAATTTAGCAGATGATTCATTGAAACAGGGCACTTTGAATTTTAAGGATACGTTTGGGTTGCATTTCCATAACCATGCAACCCGAGATATTATGAAGTTGATTCTTCTGAGTGATACACGGGAACTATGAAGTTGATTGATATGTAGGGACTTTTGTGGCATGCTTGGGAATGAAAGCTTGGGAAGCAAATCTAACATTCTGATTTCAAAACGCTTTACTTCTTTTTACATCGAAAACATATGTTGTCTCTTACTCTAACTCCTTGTTGACTTTTTCTAATCTAGGACAAGTGGGTAGATGGATTACACAATGTATTCTCTATCCCTACAACTACAAATTACAAATCTTTGCATGGTTGGTTATTTATCAAGGGTTGCATAATAAAGATCATATATGAGAATTCGGCTCACAAATGGGCTTTTTAAGTTTATGGCTGACTGAAAATGATGAAACTGTTGATTTTGGGTAGCATCAAATGTGCTCTAGCTCCAAATTTTGTGGAGGAGCTAGAACAGATGAGATCTCCAAGACCCAGAAATCGTTTGATGAAATTCTGCCCAGATTGTATTTTATTAAAATAATTAATATTTTTAATGGGGTTCCTAAGTCTAAACTTAGGAAAATATAAATACTAATGGGTATTAATGAAAATATGGGTCAGAATCTTCTAAGAGACAAGGATCAAGTCTTGTTTAATCTTAGCCATTGATTAGAGACTTAATATTAGTCGTTGATTCGTCAATAGGAAAAGTATAAGAGGAGGCTTAAGGGTCAGTTGGAGACACACCGAGCATATACTCAGTAACCCGAGCAAAATCAATTCTCAAGGAGTAAGAATTCGATTTCAGAGGGAGAGTTGCAGGGTGAAGGAAGAGAAGGGCATCAACATCAATCAGAGACTCAGGAGGAGGTGACACAGTGCATCAGAGGGAGAGCTCTAAGAGACAACGCAACTAGGGACACAATTCTCACGCAACACTCAGGCAAATGACGCAGAGGTGATGCAAAGAAGGCTGGAGGGTCTCTGGGGTGTCAAAATTTCTCCAAAGTGAGGAGAAAAATTATCTTAGGTGTTTTCTTAGAAGTTTCTCTATGTTCTACAAAATCATTCCTTGTAAAGAGATTGTTGCTAAAGATTAATAAATAAACCCTCATCTGCTGAACTGTCTTCCCGCATTGGGTTTTTCTAGGGACGATTGTCCAAAAATAGCTGTGTTGATGTGATTAATTCTTGTTCCTGTATTTCTCTATTCTTTTCTCTATGTTATTATGTGACAACTACAATAGAATTTACTTTGATGTTTACTGAAGGGTTTTGTAAATAACTTATTGTGGAAAATAAGTAGGAGAAATAAATCAATTACTGCAGTAGAATTTCGTGATTGGAATTTTCACATGGCATTAGAGCTTAGATCGGGCAACAGGATTAGAGAATCTACAATGAGTCGGGAGCACGATGTTGGAGCAACAACTCAAAAGGACTCACATAGTTCTCTCGGGAAAGAGGAAAGCATGAAGAATATGGATCACGACTATTCTATGTTAGCTTCTAGACTGGAAGAAGAAGTCACTTGCTTGGCAAGTTCTGCTTCCTCAAAGGTTTGGTATATCGATAGCGGAGCTTTTGTGCACATGACAAGAATAAGAGAATGCTTTTCGATCTATCAGGAAGAACAAATGGACTTCCACATCACCATGGAAAATAAGTCAAAATGTACACGCGTAGGAAGAGGTACTATAGTTTTTCAAACAGAAGCAGGGGATCGGCTTCAAGCTACCAACATGTTGCATGTGCCTGGATTGGGGATGAACTTACTTTCTGTGCCTCAGTTACAAAACAAGGGCTATGATGTTTTCTTCATTGGGAAGAAAGCATATGTCAAACATCTGAGTTGAAAGAACAAGGCCCAAATTGGAGTCAGAAGCAATAGACTGTATATGTTACAACTAGAATCTCCAATGGCATTGATAGGCAACAGTGGAGAAAAAAATTTGAATGAACTATGGCACAGGAGGATAGGGAACTTACACCATGGGGCTCTAAGTATTCTCAAAAGGACCGTCACATGAGTTCTAGAATTGAGTACCAAACGAGATAATGTATGCAGAGGGTGCGCACTAAGCAAGTACGCCAAAGCAGCGTATGCTAGAAGTAATAGTACGGCTAGGAGTGTTCTGGGATTGATACACTCAGATATCTGCTGACCCATGTTCGCAAAAGATCTCAGTGGTGCCGAATACTTCGTCACCTTCATTGATGACCATTCCAGGAAGATTTGGATCTACTCTCTAATTCAAAGAGTTTAAGGCTTTGGTTGAGAATCTGACATGGAAGAGGATAAAGGTGTTGCGCTCAGACAATGGTGGAGAGTAGATTGATAAGGACTTCTGTTGGAGAGGTAAATCCCCTCTACGGATAGAGGCGATCCCTACTAGCCCAAAACGGGTCTAGCAACAATCAAACAATGCTATCACGCAAGTCCCTAATTGCAAATAAAAGGTAGGTGATGAAGACCTACTTGGATTCCAACGCTTTTGTTCGTA
>APFE030756039.1:150962-177452 GCA_000404065.3 Pinus taeda
ACTCTAATCTCTTGATATCTTCCTTTCAGCACAAGTATAATTACCACCAGAACTAGAACTAGCTTGCTCAAGGCATGGAGACAAGCATTTATAGATGAAAAGGAAGAGATAAGATCAATCACAACAATAATGGATTTGGCTTCATCACTTGGAAACTTCTATGGAATGGTGGCAAACTACTTCCCATTCAAGGAGATTCGAAGCCAAACCATCCTCACTTAACTTGGATTCAGTTGGTGAATGAGTTGGATAGAACTTTCAGAGGTTGATTGGTTAAAAACTTTTCCCAAAAAGGTTGGCGCGATTGCAACTCTGGGACAGAGCGCTAATGGCGCGCCCCTTTTAGAGGATTTTCCCCATTGGCGCGGGAGGAACATGGCGGCCCAGCGCTAATGTAAAAAGGGCTATTTTTAAGGGCAAGCTACAGGAGATGTCTTCAGGGCATATGAAGGTCATGTTCAGAGGTGAATGATGCAAGTGGTTTCAAGTCTTGTCACTTCTCACAAGTCCCGGAATGAGTCCTCCAAGGTGCAGGAGAGGGGTAATAGGGACGATGACAAACGGTGACAAATTACTGTGTAACAACTTCACTAATTTCTGTACTAGGGAAGACATCAAAAGAGAATGGAAAACTCCATGTAATCCGGAGCAGAATGGAGTAGCAGAAAGGAAGAACGGGACTATTGTTGAAGCAGCAACGACAATGTTGTATGATCTGGATATGCCCAAATTTCTATGGGCAGAAGCATGCAACACAACAGTTTATGTCCAAAAGAGGACTCATCACAGGGCATTGGGTAAGATTACTCCAGAGAGTGTCTTCATTGGCAAGAAGCCTGAAGCGAGTCATTTCAGAATATTTGGGAGTTTGGCATACTGCCATATACCCGAAAAAAGAGGAAGAAATTGGATCAATGTGCAGAAAAAGGATATCTTTTGGGATATAGCAAGAATGCTAAGGCATATAGAATCTACCTTCCGAGAAATAGGAAGATCGTAGTATGATGGGATGTAAAGTTCATGGAGGACAGAGCTTTTAGGAAATCTCAAGAAATGCCTTCCGAAGAGCAGTCTAAGGATGATCCATTCGTCCAGCCACTTTGACCAACAGAAACTAGCACCAGTATTTCTCCAAAAGACAAGAATCCAGAGATATCACAACATGTGGAGTCTCAAGAGGAGCAAATATATCTACCCACTACCAATGGAAGAACGAGCCGAGAACTTCGACAAATACTACGGGATGTAGAGGATTTCATTGGAGCCCCTAGGAATGAGAAAAGGGAGCGTAGACAACCAGATAGGTACCAAGTCTTGATGGCTCAGGTTGGAGAATCCTCTAGTTTTCAGGAAGTCGTTCAGCATCAAGTATGAGTAGATGCTATGGTGGAGGAATATAGTTCCATAATGGTCAACGATGTCTAGGAAGTGGTACCTAGACCTCAAGACAGGTCAGTTGTAGGTTCGAGATGGATCTACAAGGTTAAATATGTTGTAGATGGCACTGTGGAAAAATACAAAGCCAGGTCCATGTCTAAGGGGTATGCTCAGAAGGAAGGAATAGACTACGAAGAAACCATCGCCCCAGTAGCCAGGTATACTTCCATCAAATTTGTGTTCTCCCTTGCAACACAGATGGGGTGGGAAATTCACCAGATGGATGTCAAGACTACATTCTTGAACAGGGTGATAAAAGAAGAAATATGCATTGAACAACCAAAGGGTTTTGAGACACATGAGAAGAAATGTCATGTGTGCAGGTTGAAGAAATCCTTGTATGGGCTTAAACAAGCGCCTAGAGCATGGTACAGTCGAATCGATGGTTACTTGCAGAAGATGGGATTCATTGAGTGACGCAGATCCCAACCTCTACTATTTGATTGTAGAGAATGAGCCTCTAATTTTGGTGTTATATGTCGATGACCTTTTTCTAACTGGTTCATCCAGGCTCATCAAAGATTGCAAGGAAAACCTAGCTACAGAATTTGACATGAAGAATTTGGGACGGATGCATTATTTTTTGGGATTGGAAGTTTGGTAGCAGAAGGGTGGAATTTTCCTTGGACAGGGAAGATACGCTACAAAGATTTTGAGAAGGTTCAGAATGCAAGACTGTAGACCTATGGCTACTCCAATGATTACCAACTGGAAGAAAATTGATGCGCTTGAAGATAAAGAAGTCGATCCCACCTTGTACAGGCAGCTCATAGGATCCCTAATGTATCTGGTCAATACCAGGCCAGACATTTGTAAAGCTGTCAACACCCTTAGTCAGTTCATGGTGGAACCAAAGAGGACGCACTGGGCAGCGACCAAGCATGTTCTCAGATATGTACGATGAACATTCAAGTATGGGTTAATGTACACCCAAGGCAATGACATCAGGCTGAGTGGGTTCACTGACGCAAATTGAGCTGGAAGTTCAGTAGATTGAAAAGTACCACTGGGTACTGTTTCAACATTAGATCAAGAATGACCTCCTGGTGTAGTAGGAAACAAAAACCCGTAGCTCTAAGCTCAACTGAAACTAAATATATGGTAGCTAGCACAACATCGTGTGAAGCCATATGGCTAAGTAAGTTGCTTGTGAATCTACTCAGGAGAAAGATGGAAGTGACCAATATTTTGTGTGATAATCAGAGTTGCATCAAGCTCTCTGAGAATCCAATTTTTCATGATCAGTCAAAGCACATTGACATCAGGTGTCACTTTATCAGAGACTGTGTCTAGCGAGGAGCAGTACAGTTACGGTACACTCCGACAAGAGAACAAGTGGCAAACATTCTCACCAAGGCTCTAGGAAGAACAAAGTTTGTTTATTTCAGGGAGAAGATGGGGATGATTGATAATCCATTTCAGTAGCAGAAGTGGATAGTGCAGGGAGTTGCAGTGCAACAATTAGCAGTGACAGTGCTATGGGCAACATGATGCAGCATATTGAGAGGGAGTTGTAGTACAGAAGCAGCAGTGACAGTGGCGGTGTCATAGGCAGCAGTGCAGGTTGCAACAGTGTAGTGGATAAATGGAAGCAGGCCAAGCATCAGCAGCGCAGAGGACCGATGCAGTGGATCAGTGTGATACTTCTACTGGAAAGTATTGCTAGAGCACATTCCTCGCTAAGAGGGATTGTTGATTTTGTGTAGCATTGAATGTGCTCTAGCTCCAAAATTTTGTGGAGGGGCTAGAACACATGAGATCTCCAAAACCCAGAAATCATTTGGTGAAATACTGCCCAAATTGTATTTTATTGAAATAGTTAACACTTTTAATGGGGTTCCTAAGCATAGTTGCATGAAGTGTCCCCCGCCACGCCCGGTTCTACGAAGCGCGTCCCATGCGGATGCATCCAGGAAGCATCCTCGGAAGCAAGCTTCCAAAATTCAGAAGCGCGCTTCTTCCTGTTTTGGACGCTTCCGCCTGTTTGGGATGTTTGTTTCGAGTATAAATGCAAAAAAATATAAATATATATATATAGTAGACGCTTCGCTTCCTAGATTTTTGGAAAATGAAACTTCCGCGTCCCCGCTTCCAAAAAACGTCCCCGCTTCGTCCCTACTTCATGCAACATTGTTCCTAAGTCTAAACTTAGGAAAATAAAATATTAATGGGTATTAATGAAAATATGGGTGAGAAGCTTCTAAGAGACGAGGATCAAGTCTCATTTAATCTTAAGCATTGATTAGAGACTTGATATCGGTCATTTATTCGTTAACAGGAAAAGTATAAGAGGAGGCTTGAGGGTTAGTTGGAGACACATGGGCATATACTCAGTAACCTGAGGGAAATCGATTCTCAAGGAGTAAGAATTCAATTTCAGAGGGAGAGTTGCAAGGTGAAGGAAGAGGGCATCAACATCAATCAGAAACTGAGGAGGTGACGCAATGCATCAGAGAGACAGTGCAAAGGGAGAGCTCTGAGAGATAGCGCAACTAGGGACGCAACCCTCACGCAGATGACATAAAGGTGACGCAGAGAAGGTTGGAGGGTCTCTGGGGTGTCAAAATTTCTCCAAAGTGAGGAGAAAAGTTATCTCAGGGGTTTTCTCAGAAGTTTCTCTATGCTCTGCAGAATCATTCCTTGTAAAGAGATTGTTGTTGAAGATTAATAAATAAACCCTCCTCTACTGCACCGGTTTTCCCGCATTGGGTTTTTCCGGGGACGATTGTCCAAAAATAACTCTGATGTGATTGATTCTTGTGCTTGTATTTCTCTGTTCTTTTCTCTATGCTATTATGTGACAGCTACAATAGAATTTACTTTGATGTTTACTGAAGGGTTTTGTAAATAACTTATTGTGGAAAATAAGTAGGAGAAATAAATCAGTTACTGCAATAGAATTTCATGTTTGGAATTTTCACAGAAACACATACTTTGGAATTGTATGTTTGCCAAGAAAAAATAACAATATATCTAAGATCAACATTAAGCTTTGTTTAAGATGGTCCATTGGTGAGCAACACTCTTAGGACCACTAATACCTAGTGCTTTCTAGTTTCTCAGAGATATAAAATTGCCTTAGAGTCACTACTTTGTTCATTATTTGAAGGGTAGGATAGAAGTAATTTTTTTCTCTTTAGAATGAGGTTAATGCGTTTCAATATCTTTGTTGTGTTTACAGTTTGACAAGGGGAGGGATGTCTGCAATTTTATCTTAAGGATATCTTTTGATCAAAGATACTAAATATCTAGATGCTTCAATTTATTTTGACTTTTCCTCTCAATTGTTAATATCAAGGAAGAGGATATGATTTATTGTTGTATATACCCTTTTCTTTCATTCTATTTTTTGTTAATTTCTACTATCAATGTAATATGTATTTAGAAAAGACAAAAACAGATATCATTAAGTTTAAAACCTAGAAAAATAATGATCCAAAAATTGTAGTTCCATAGTCGCAAGGAAGCTTTAAGCGATGACACTAACCATTCACTTGAGAAAGAGAGACTCAAACTGTTAAATCTCCTAATACCAACCTAACTTTATTTTTCTTGCAACAAATATTTATTCCTATAAATTTATTTTATTATATAGATAAA
The DNA here is from genome assembly GCA_000404065.3 of Pinus taeda. Lineage (NCBI taxonomy): Eukaryota > Viridiplantae > Streptophyta > Pinopsida > Pinales > Pinaceae > Pinus > Pinus taeda. Next base: position 156,000 of record APFE030756039.1, read on the forward strand.
TTCCAAATTGTTGAAAAGTAAAATCACGGCTATGCAGCAAAAATAAAATCAGAGATATCAATCACATAGATAAAACCCACAACAATTCTCCTTATTTAACTAATCTAAAAATCAGGGTTTTGAACCACAGAGAAATCACAAGGAAATATGCAACGAATGGAAACTATAACTCATCCCCACTGGAAGAACTTGACCCTAGAAATTTCGGCCTACTAGAAATTAGCCTCTGAAGAAATTTGTCTTGGAAAATTTCGACCCACCTCTTACTAGCAACTTGACCTTGGGCCTTCCCCTTGAACAACTTCTACGCCTCATAAAATTTGTCCCTCGTAAATTCACCTCTCCAACAATTCAGCCTCCTGACTTTGGCGACTCAGCCCTACAATATCCAACAATTTGGCCTCCTGGAAACGCTCTCGAATCAACATGCACTCTTCCTCTTTCTCCTCAATCTATATAACACTCTTGCTTTGGAGAAAATCACTCTCTCCCTCTTTGAGAAAATTGTTTTTCCAAAAAATGCAGTAGCTGCCTCTCTCTCTTGTTGTGTCTTCATGTCTCCATTAGGCTTTCATTTATAATCTTCATTAAGCCCAAACCCCTAACCCTAATCTCCCTTCTAGAATATCCATGAGATCGACGATTGAGATCACTTCTAAGTCACTTGAATAATTTCATTATTTATCTTTCAAAATTAGCTTAATAGTCCACAATAATTAATTGACTTTAATTAGTGTACTTTTACTAAAGTTTGACTTAGGAAAGAAGACATAAATCACTTACTCCATCAAGTGCGTGCTTAAAGAGGCAATAAATCATCTTTTACATGCTAAGACACCAATCCCATCCATAAGATCTTCTGAAGCTATCAAAAGATTCAACATTCCATACTAGCAAGGAAGGGATTCTCTACTAGCCCCAACTTGCTTTGTACTTCACAAACTTCCTTTTCACTAGAGGCTTAGTGAGAATATCTGCCACCTACTCCACTGCAGAAACATACTGGAATCTCACAACACCTCTTTGGACCTTGTCTTTGATGAAGTCATATTTGATCTTCATATGCTTTGACTTGTCATGAAACACATGATTCTCGGAGAGCTTAACGCAACTATGATTATCACAGTGAATCATTGTTGGCCCCATCTCCATAGAAAATAATCCTGCAAGCATATTGAGAAGTCATACTGCCTCACAACTTGCCATACTCACTTCCATGTGCTCTACCTCGATTGAACTAAGTGGCATTGATTATTGCTTTTTGTTGTACCATGAGATCATGGCTATTCTCAAGATGAAACAACATCCATATGTTGATTTTTGTCCACCACAATGCCTGCCCAGTCAGAGTTTGTGTACCCATGCAACTCCACTCCACAAACTCTAACATATCTAAGCCAAAAGTCCATTGTACCTCATAGATACCTCAACACATGCTTCACTGCCACCCAATGAACTCATATCAGCTCCACCATGAACTAGCTAAGTGTGTTCACAACAAAATAGATATCTATTCTACTATCGACCAGATACATTAAGGAACCTATCACCTCCTTTTACAGAGTAGGATCCACCAACTCACCTGTAGTAGCACTCAACTTCTTCAAGTTCATGATAATTGGTGTAGACATAGACTTGCAACCTTCCACATCTTGAACCTCCTTAAGATATCAATTTCATACATGCTCTGCGTCAAGAAAATCTATCCTAGTTGTTGCCACACCCCCAATCCCAAAAAGTAGTGCACCAAGCGAATGTCCATCTCGAACTCCAAGGCAAGATAATCCTTGCACATCCCTATGAGCTTCTCCAATCCTGTTAAGAAAAGATCATCAACATAAAGGACCAAGTTGAGAAACTCACCCTCAACAAGTACATAGTACAAGTTAGAGTCCACTTAACTCATGGTGAAGCCCAAACCAAGAAGATATACATTGATCCTGATGTACTATGCGCATGGAGCTTGCTTCAACTGATAAAGGGCCTTCTTCAATCTACACACATGAGATTCTCTCCCATGCACTTCAAAGCCCCGAGGCTGCTCAATATACACCGCCTCCTCAATCACCCCATTGAGGAAAGTAGTCTTCACATCCATCTAACATATCCTCCACCCCAACTCTATAGTAATGGACATGACTACTCTAATGGATGCATATTTGGAAACAGGTGCAAATGTTGCCTTGTATTCCACTCCCTTCTCCTGGTAGAACCCTCTCACCACAAACCTCAATTTGTACTTCTTGATATTGCCATCAACAACATGTTTTTCCCTCAGCCTCAATAATATGTCCCACACGTCATTCCTCATGATGGAGCTATACTCCACCATGGCATCCCTCCAAAGCTGCACATTTGTAGCCTCCTCAAAAGTATAAGGCTCAGAATCACTAATGCTACTCATCAAGGCCACGTACCTAGAAAATCTCATTGGTGGCCTACTCTGCTTGAATGTGTTGCTCGAAGCCTTCACATACTCCTCAACATCCCTCAAGGTTTTTTCAACCCATCTTGGCCTTCTCCTAGTAGAGATTGAAGGAACATCTTGCTCTTCCTCTAGACTACAAGCTATGTGCTTGTTGTTGGTGCTACTGGTCCATACTCAACCTTAGCAGCCTCTTGCTCCTAATCCTCTATTCTTGTTGGCTCCCTCTCATGAGACCTCCTAAAGTTCCTTCCCTTTTCAATTTGACATCCCGACTAAAGATGAATTTCCTCTATCCTAGAATGTCAACTCCATATGCCTTTGAGACCTCATTGTAGCCCACAAATATGCCCTTTTCTGACAAGGGCTCCAACTTAGTCCTTTTCTCCATAGGAATGTGAACATAAACTGGACTACCAAAGATGCGTAAATGACTTACATCTGGCTTCACTCCTGTGAACATCTCCTAAAAATTTATATCCTCCAACACTTTGTGAGGAATCCTATTATGTAGATATATAGATGTATTGTACGCTTTCTCCCACAAAAACATAGGCAATTTCTGGTCATAAATCACTGCCCTCACTGCCTCTACTATGGTCATGTTTTTCCTCTCGACAATCCCATTCTACTAAGGGTTGTAAGGTACCGTGAGCTCCTTCAAGACCTTTGCTACCCTACAAAAATCCTAAAACTCATTGCAGGTATACTCGTCCCCATTACTGAATCTTAGCACCTTAATCCTCTTCCCAATCTTCTTTTTCACAAGAGCTTTAAACTCCTAAAACCTAAGTTGCACGAAACGGGGAAACGGGGAAGCGAAACGAAACGCGACCTCCCCAAATTTTGGAAACGGGGAAACGCGAATTATATATAATATATATTATATATATATATTATAATATATATATTATATATATATATATTTATATATATATACTATTAAAAATTTAAAAATTATTAAATATTATATGCACATAGATGAGAGAATGAGAGGCACTGCTATTTTATAACTTTAGAAATGGTTTCTAGAAGTGATTAGAAACCCTAAAAAAAATTAAAAATTAATTAGAAAAAAAAAAATTTAAAAAACAAGTGTTATTTTGTGGGAAACGGGGCCCGTACGGCGTGGAAACGCGTTTCCGTCCGTGGAAACGTGTGGAAACGCCTGGAAACGGGTGGAAACGCGCCCGTACGGACGGAAACGCGTTTCCACGCCGTACGGTACGTGGAAACGCGTTTCCGTTTCGTTTCCGTACGGAAACGGACCCTAGACCCACGTTTCCTGCAACTTAGCCTAAAACCGATCGAAGACCTCACCTTTGGTCTTTAGGAAATAGACCCAAGTCTTCCTGGAAAAATCATCTATGAATGTTGCAAGGTACAATGACCTTGTGATTGATTCCATTGACATAGGACCACAAATGTCTAAATACACCAAGTCTAACACACCCTTGGACCTAGTCTCACTATGAGGAAACACAACCTTGGCTTTCTTTCCAAGTGCACACCCCTTGCACACTCCCTCATACTCCACCCTGATTTTGGAAATCATTCTTCATAACATAGGAAGAGCCTTGTAGTGTAGGCGTCCGATCCTCTTGTGCCAAAGCTCACTTTAGCTATCACTCTCATGTATGAGAGCCTTGAGCCTTCACTGGTTGTCCTCTCAACAAACAGAGATTCTTCTCTTTTCTCTCAATTACTCGCCTCTTGCTGGGATCAACTCCTTTTGACCCAACAACCACTTCACCTCCCATGAAGTTGACCTTTAGTCCTCTATCCTCGATGGTCGAAATTGATAGGAGATTCTTCTCCAATCACTGTACAAACAACACTTCATTCACCTCCATGATTCCTTCTAATTCCATCTAAAACTCAATCCTACCAATGCCCTCTATTGCATACTTGGCATTATCACCAAGCTCTACATGTATATTTTTAAGCTCCTTGGTCATGTTGGTCAAGATGTCTTAAGATCTTGTCATGTGACGAGATGCTCCAAACCCCAAAAACCAAACACCTCTCGTGATAATTCCAGAAAGGAATGACACCAAGGAAAATCTCTTCTCAAACTTTTCAACCACTCCGTCCATCTTTATAGTGGTTTTCATGATTGTTTTTCCATTGCCCTTCTTCCTATTTGAACACTAATAGAAAAATGTTCGAACTTGTGACATACAAAGCACTTAACTTTCCATATGTCCTCCCTTTTACCTTGTGAAGATCCTCCACTCTTATTTCGCTTAGCCTTATCTTTGCCCTTTTTTGCTTGTGCAGCGAGAGCAAGCTTCTTTTTTTCATAACCACTCCTTCATTGTCCTTCAGTAACCAGTTACAAAATTCTCCTAGATCTCGATGAAATCATCCCACAACAAAATCCAATCAGGAAGTTGTTACCTAGCCAAGATCCCATCCACAAAGGTGGTCCAATGCTTGGCACGTCCTTTCAAAGCCACTTTCACTAGCTTTGAATCATTCACATCTTCTCTCATAGCTGAAAGCTCATCACAAGCCTACTAGATCCTTTTGAGGTAAGATGTTACTATAATTTGTTCATCTCCATGCCATTTAATTTTTCTTGCAACACCATCTTCCTGTTTTTGTTTGTGCTCTGATAAAGAATGGTTAGGGCTACCAAAATCTGATATGTTGTATCCTTTGTTGTTATATTTGGAATTATATGATCCCTCACACCATACAAAATTATACACATCGCTTTCACATCCTTCTGATTGTGCTTAGTTGCTTGGTTTGGATCTGAATCAACCTAGATATTTGTGTTCACAAATTCCATAAACCATTCATTTTTAAGACTATGGTGATCAACTCCTTCTAGGGACCGAAGTTAGTGGCCCCATCCAACCTATATTCACATCTCAAACTACTTAGTGACACCATCTCACAAATCAACCTAGTAACATGGCCACAAAATCCCATCTACAATATTAAAAAGTAATTCTACAATTGTAAAAAGAAGAAATTCATTGCTACAAACCCTAGTGATCTTAGATCTCCCTTTCTAAATTTTCTAGAGCTTTGATACCATGTTAAATATCCTAAGACTAGCCCATAATTATTTTTCTTGCAACAATTATTTATTCCCAAAAAATAATTTTATTATGGAAATAAAGTTTGAAATGTTGAAAAATAAAATCACTAGTATTTTAACTTCTAGAAATATATATGCAATGAAAATAAAATCAAAGAGATGAATCACCCAAATAAACACCCACAACAATTCTCCTTCATTAATTAATCTTAGGAAATTAAGGTTTCGACCCACAAACAAATTACAAGGAAATATGCATTGACTAGAACTTGTAACTTGACCCCACTGGAAGAATTCAGCCCTAGGAATTTTGGTCCACTAGAAATTAACATCTAAAGAAATTTATCCTGGAGAATGTCAAACCACCTCTGACCAACAACTCAGCCCCATGCCTTCCCATCGAACAACTTTTGCGCCTCAGAAAATTTGGTCATGGTAAGTCGATCTCTCCAATAATTTGAACTCCTTCTCACTTTAGCAATCTAGCCCTTGCAATCTCCAACAATTCGGCCTCCTAGAAATGCTCCCGAATCAACTTGCACTCTTCCTCTTTCTCCTCATTCTAGATGAGCCTCTTGCTCTAGAGAAAATAGCTTTCTCCCTCTTTGAGAAAATTGTTTTCCCAAAAAATGCAGTAGTTGCCTCTCTCATGTTGTGTCTTCACCTCTCCCATAGGCTTTCATTTATAATCTTCACTAAACCCAAATCCTTAACACCAATCTCCCTTCTAGGAGATCTAGGAGATAAATGGATGAGAACATTCCAAAGTCACTTAAATGATTTCAATATTTATCTTTAGAAATTGATTTAATAGTCCACAATAATTAATTAACTTTAATTATTGTACTTTTCCTAAGTTAAACTTAAGAAAGAAGGCATAAACCATTTACTCCATCAAGCAAGCACCTAAAGAGGCAATAAATCATCTTCTACATGCTAAGACACCAAGCCTATGTAAAAGACCTTCTGAAGCTATCACAAGCTTCAAACAAACCCACTATGAAACGATGTTGAGATTCACAAGAAATAGTAACAAAAATAGAAAAAAGTCAAACAAACCTAAGTCTTACAATGATGATGATGATGATGATGATGATGATGATGATGATGTTTAATGTCCACTAATATGAATATAGCCTATCAGACCTTAAGAAAGTAAGAGATTAGTTGGGATTCTTTAACATTTTATTTCTATAGTCGAAAATAAAAGAGAGAAGCATTCCTAGATTACTATAGTTTTGTTGACTTTATAGGTAAAGAAGCTTTGTAGTGTGGCAAAGATTTTGAAAATTAGAACAAACGTAAATAAGAGCATAAACCAACACTAGGGAAACAAAACACTTGGAGAGAAATCAGGAAAGTGGTATACAATCCTAGAGATAGTGTAAACACAAGAGCACCTAAGAGAAGTATAGCCAAGCACAAGACAATGGAACCCTTAATAGCCAGAGGTACCCTTAGGAGAAGCAATTTATTAAGAATGAAATATTATCATATGATGATCAATTACAAATGAGAGCTACGTATATATACACATATCAAGATGTATGGCACCTTCCCCAAGACAAGTTATGAGCCTATGTGTACAAAGTCAGCCCAAGCCAAACTTAAAAATATAATAGCAATATCAACGTAAGGTCAATCTTGGACAAAAATGAAACTTACATCATTTTCAACTCATTGACGCATATACATGTCATTTCCCTGTATTTGGATCCTAGATTTCCAAATAATATAGAAGATCCATATCTAAATCATGGTAACTCAACATAATAGTCGGACAAAAAATATTTAGCTTGCTTAGATGTGATTGTGAAAACTATGAAATTTAATAATGAAGCAAGCGCTACAAACAAAATGGAAAATTGTTATCTATTGCAAATAGAGAAAAATTAAAGATAGATATAAAACAAATCATTAGGCAATAATATTGCATACCTCTTTGGAAATACCTCCATTAGCAACCTTGGTTTTATAATGTTTGAATTCTCCCAATAATAAATCCACATACCTAACAAGGGATGCAATTATGTTGACATATTTGTCATTAGATTATCATCATGAAATATATGTATTATTTCACATTAACTCAATGATCACATTAGCCATCTCTAAAAGATAAGTGAAAAAAAGGAATTGGTATTGTTTATTCTAAAGTGTGTTGCCATACAAACATGAAGTAAAAAAAAAAAAAAATCAAGCATATAAAGGAAAATTCTAAGAAAAAGAGGATGTCACTTGAACAAGGTGAGATATTTACATTCAACTTGACCAAATATCCAAGAATAAAGTTCCTAATGCAAAAATTAAGACATGCGGTCATATGCATTCTTTTAATGTCCTTGTGTCTTTAGATTAGATAAATTATGAAAGACATTATTAAATACAAAGATTTAAAACAAGTTAGTCAACAAGCAATTTAGAAATATATTAATATTTCTCCAATGTATGTTTTCTTCATGTATGATGCTATGGTCCATATTTCTCTTTGCAATGTTTCATATAAGTGTTTAGTGTATCTCTTTGCATGCAATATCCATGTCAGGGAGTTAAGGAGTAAAGAATTGTTGTTATGATTTCTATGGATATTATGGTGTATATCAAACACATTATAAAAACAATAAGAATTGTAAACCATGTCATGGAAGGCATATCCCTACTCTATAACAATAGTAGGGTCCTATTGATTGATTGTGTCATTATCATTCACCAATGTGCGGAAAAACATAGGACCCTAAATGCTACTGTTGGCCACTCCATGTCAACTACCCCATAGCTGTACATTTTTTCGCGCATGAATTTCCATCATGTCCAAGCACTCAGATGATCCACAGATTCACCATTATCAGCTATATGTACATTGGAGTTTTGTAAACCCAATCTGCATTTTGTAATGTAAATGATCCTAGTAAGACAAATGTATGTAAACCTAAGTAAATTTATTTTTTTGATGATGATTTCTATCCTAGGAGGTTTTTAGTCTCACCGATTCATGTGTGTTTCAAAACACAAATGATCGGAAGAGTTTTTCCCTCTAGCACCCCAAAGCTAGGGTGGGTTTTGTCGTCAAAATTTTAACTGAGTCCTTGTGTTATTTATTGAGTCTCTGTAAAAGTGATTTGGGAATAATTCCAATTATTTGGTTAGATTATTTATTACAAATCACTTAGTCTACTAAATCATATTTTGTGTCGCAGAAATGGGTAATTATTGAGGGTCTATAACGAACGGGCGTTCCCCCTTCATGGGTTAGAAACGTAATATTTCATGCAAATAATATTTTAGCTATAATGCTAAAGTATTAAAGGATTGGAGAAATTAATAATCCCCTCATGAGTCAATTAATTAAATTTTCTGGCTAAAATAAATTAAGATGCTAAAGCCGGAAATTTAATTACTTTAGGTCCTACGAAAAATTAAATTTTCCAACATTTAAAATTCGTGGGTTTTTAAGTTTTAAATTTTTGGATGTCCCCGACCAAGGGAATACTGAAAATTTCAAAATATTTTGAACCCTTGAGCCATAGTAGTTAAGTCAAAGTCAACTTTTTAAGGCAATTAGCTCAAAATAATCATTTTTGAGTTAATTAAAAAGAAACGAAAAGTGAAATTCGAATATCCTCAAAAAGTAACTTTATTTCAGTAGTGATGATTAAAAAATCATTTGATCTTGATCAACGGTTGAGATTGCTTTGACGGAGATTAAGCCAATTAGCCGTTGGAGAATTTTTCTATAAATGAGAGGCTTCTCTCCATTATTTGAATCAAATTTTTGAATCGTGTACTTGCTGTAAAAACGCTCTTGTACTTTTTCTGGTTAATAAAATGCAAAGACTTTGGAGTTTCAGACTGTGGTGTTCCCCTTTCAGATTTATGTGGTAATATTGCTCTCAATATTTTGTTGCTTTTATTTATTTGTTGGATAATAGCCTTTAAGGATTGATCTATGCACAGATTTATGGGATTTTAAAACGCCATTTTGGTTTGATAAAGTAGCAAGTATCTCTATTTCTTGATGATTTTATGATTATTTTGAATCTCTATTAATCTCAAAATCAGATCTAAGTTTGCAGAAGTTCTTATTTAGGATTTGGGCATTTGGGGAAGTCCTCAGTTGGACCGACTCTCAGATTACAGAATCTAAAGAGCCAACTGTTTTTAATTTATGAAGTCATCTTACAAAATATTTTATTTGCAGGGATGTTCTTGGGTTGTGCCTCTTTAAAAATTTCTAGTTTATTTAAAAACTTGTGCAAAATTGTTTACATCTGGCTAATAAAGGGCTTTGAGCTAGAGATACGCTAGATATGTGGAATATTATTGTAGATTTGTAAATGTCAAATTTTTAACTCATTGGGGTTTTGGGTATTTCGTATTTTTTGTATATACATGTTTGTGGGTTTGCTATCTTTTGTTTGTGCAAGGACAGATCTGAAGATTACAAGCGATTTTTGTGGATTCTGGATACAAATCTAGGCCCCGGAGGGCATCTCCGTTTTGTTTGCAGGTTGAAGAGAAATTGCAATAGGATTGTGGGCAATTTTTTTTAAGGTCCTAGAGGCTCTGTGCTGGCCACCTCCAGCTCCTTCTCAGCCTCCCCTCTTCTCCTCCTTGTCCCACCTTACAACTACCTCATTCTCGACCTGCTCCCTCTCCCTTCTCAGCCTCCCTCTCGACCTACCTTATAGCCCCCTACTATATCGGCCTCTTTCTCCCTTATCTCCCCTGCTCTCCCTCACCTCTCGACCTCCATTCCCTCTCCCTTCCTCCACTCTCGACCTTCTCCATTCTCGTCCTCCCTCTCTCGCTCTCAGCCTTCCCTTTCAGCCTTACGGCCTCCCCTCTCCCCTCATCACGACCTCCCTCTCTTCATTCTCGGTCTCCCTCTTCCTACCTTCAACCCCTTTCTTACTTCACTCCCTATCACCATAAATTGTTCCCATAAATTTTCCTAAAAATTTTAACAATCTTTTAACAAAAAATTCTAAATTTGGTATTTGGAATTCGAGGATTTTCAGTGATTCAAACAACATATCTCCAAGTAGCTTCAAGCCCCTAAGGGCTGCCCGGTGCACAGCCTCTAACCTTTCCTCATTTCATTTATCTGATTGAAAGCAAGGCTAATACTAACATAGATTTGAAATTAGTTGGAGTTTAGCAGCAAATTTAATTTACATCTTTTACTATTGCACATTGTAGAAATAGAAGTTATCTTCAATAACTTTTTGCATGCTAATTTATGAACATTGTTTCACTATTGTTTAGTAATTTATTTCTAAGTTTTTAGATCAAAAGCATCAGTAGATCAAGAATAGTTAAACTCAGAAATTTTCTGAATTATTAGTTCTTAATTTGTCAAGTGATGTTTTTGTTGTTATATATAGAAGAAATCTGAATTTTGCATGATTATAGGACTGCTGATTTAGAATATATTGTTGGCATTAACATTTGATTTAAGAGAAAAATACTAGACTGATATTTCATTGATGTAATCTGAGTTTAAACACTTAGTGTAATTTCTGAAATACATTTGTTTTTACATGCTCATGCTAATAGGACTAATCTAGTTTTACATATGCATCTAATGATCTTTGATTGAATACCTCATAGAAATGGATTTTTTAATTTAAAGTGTTTTATTTCCAACATTTTACATTTCAGTCCTATTGTACATTTCAGTAATTACTTGTGCAAATTTTACATTTTACATTGTTGGTATAAGTACTTATTTTCACATTACGGTCATGATTTTCCTGAGACGTAATTTAAACAACACTCACAACATAACTTAGAATAATTCATATTTTAGGCCCTCATTTAACTAAAATTAACCAAGTCCCTGCATTTCACATAGCTTTAAGTTTTGCATCTGCATATAAGACAATCAAATCATTCAGCAACAGTTTCTCATCCTTTACTTGGACTTTATTTCCTTTGCAAGATAGTTGACTCCACAAAGCACTGATATCATTTCTCTCAAATCAATTTGAATCCTTAAAATCTTGCACAATCTAAAACAAGTATTGTTTGCTTAGCTGTGTATCCCAGATTAGTTGGTTCCCAACTAATCTTTCCTCTTTTCGTTTCCATAGGGTCTACACCCCTTAGTCACTATTGGAAGACAACTCAAACAGAGTGATTGGGGATTAGTGTGACAACCCCTGATCTGAGCCGTTGTCACAATGCCTAGACATTCTGTTCGACAACATTTTTTTGTGCCATTGCCAAGGATATTTTATTCTTGGCGCTTCAACGACATTTTATCTTCATTCCGCTCATATCATCTTTATCATTTTTGTCGGCAACGCCAACATATTTTGGCGCCTTTGCCGGGGACCAATTTATTGGACCTTGGCTTTACGACAATTCACATCTTTCATCTTCTATCCTTCATCTTTCATCTCAAGTGTCTGAGTTGGATTTTTGTCCAAGTGGCGACTCCACTTTATTCATTTCCTACAAGGGTTTGCACTAGAAGAAATTGGAGTAGCTTGATTAATCCCACTCTAAATCCTAAAAGGGTTTTTAGAGTTCAATTAAACAGACACTTTTCCCATGAACACCTTAATAATCTTGGACAAGAAACTCTCTTTGATATCCATCCGCTTTTTTCAGATCCCATTCAGCAAGACATCATGGATGACTTGTATCTTCCTTGCAATTTTGCTAACATTCAGGGTTACCCGCATGACCTTCCTAATACAGGTATGGATAAATTGTCCTCTTTCCAAGGCAATCATGCGGTAACCATTAAAGATCATCTTAATCGCTTTAGGCATTTCATTAATAAATGGGGTGGCGTTAATCCTGCTCATGAACATGTAAGGATGAAGTTGCTTGTGCTCTCTTTGGAAGAGGATGCTTTAGATTGTTTCACTGAAAAACCTGATCATTCCTTCAATTCATTACAAGCTCTTACTAATGCCTTAAAGAAGAAGTTTGGAGATAAGAGGGAAGAAAGGCATCTAGTTAAAGCCCTACGTATGATAAAGAAAAAGGAAAATGAAACAGTTGAGTAATTTAACAGAAGGTTTAACAGTATTGTTAAGAAATTACCTCAAGATTATAAACCTCCTGATAAATCTCTACAAGACTTCTACATTGATGTTTTTAACATTGATATCTCTTATGAATTAAGACATGCTAAACTTGTTGATTATAAGGAGTGTCAAACTTTAGCCAAAGAGCTTGAAATGGATAAGAAGACATCCGGGAAATATGAGATTGCAGGCTTTGAGAGAGCTTCCACGAAGCCAAAAGAGCCTAAGGGTAAAGAAGTTAAGGAATCTGAAGATGATCCTATGTAGAAGTTACTTCAAAAGTTGGAAAGCATGGAGCTTAACCAAGCAAAATTAATCTCTAACCATGCTAAAGAGATAAGTACTCTGTAATCTAGGTTGGTCCAAATGGAAAGGTCGCAAGCTCAAAGTCCCCAACCTAGAAATAATAACAAAAATAATAATGCTTGGCAGAGGAAAGGGCAATCAAATGAACATCGACTGCCAGATCCCCTTGAATCTGCCAATCTTGTTGAGGATGCTCCTTCATATTGTAGGGATTGTGAAGCCTTGCATGAAGAAGCTACTTGCCCCACTATTAAGATAATTGTGAAAAGTGGGATCTTTGGGGCAAGTAACCAGATTATTGTCACTGGTAGGTAGTATCACCTATCAAATGAAAATTGGGAAACGGTTAAGGAACATAGTCATGATGTCAGGCCTTTCCCATCTTCCTATAGTATCAATAATTTTGACCATGATAATGATATGTTGGTTAAATTATTCGGTGAAAGGCCCTCTATAGATCAAATTTTAGAAATTGCAAAAGGTAAGGGGCTAACTTTTCAAAGAAGGGATGAATATCAAAGTGATAATTATGCTCCCCTTCGAAATATTAGCCCCTCCTCTGGACATAGTTGTAGTTGATATTCCTGATGCTTGGGGTATACTATCGTCTAGGAAATGGGCCTCTGATCTAGGAGGAAGTATCCAAATGAATTGGTTATATGCTATGATTCCTTCTCCTAGAGGTTACGGTTCATTAGACTAAACAGGGAGCTAGAAAGGAGATTCCATGTGGAAGATACTCAGAGACCACATAATGAGGTGATCACCGACAAACCTGACTTGGGGAATTACATTATTTTGTCTAATTCCATAATCCCCTCAGAAGTTAAGGTTGATGAAAAGATAAGTGACCTGAAAAGTCAAGTATGGTATATGCATTTCGATGGTGCATCATCTAGGCATGGTAAAGCTGTTGGGATTGCGTTGAAGTCTCCCCCCGAGCATGTTTTCAAATTTACCTATAGATTAGAATTTGGAGCAACCAACAACGTGGTTGAGTATGAAGCTTTGTTGTTGGGCCTTGAGTTGGAAAAGGGCTTAAGGGTTAAATTGTTTCATATTAAGGGATATTATGATTTGATTATCATGCAAGTCAAAAATAAATTTACTTGTAAGAATCAGAGATTAAGAAACTATCATAATGCAGTGTGGGATATTTTGCAATACTTTGGCGCTCTTGACCTCGAAGCTATCCCAAGAGAGCAAACTAGTTTGGCCAATGAGCTTATTGTAAACGCATCTACCTTGCAGTTGTCTGATAAATTAGTGAAGTGCAAGATTAAAATGGAAATTATTTTCAGACCTCTCGTTCCATATAATTTAGAGCATTGGCATGTTTTTTATGATGAAAAGCAAGTGATTCGCTTTTTAAATAACGTAGATGAGTTTGAGAATTTCCGGGTAAGATATAGGGAGGATGGATCTGATGACTATGAAGATATTATAAATCCTACTCCAAGGAATGTTGTTGCCTTAGAGCAACACTTTGATCAGCACGATGCCACAAAGAAAAGAGAAGAGAATAAGATGGATCCTGGCGAATTTATTGAAGTAAATATAGGTACCCCTAGTGACCATAAAATTGTTAAAATTGGTAAGGGTGCTAGTAAGGAAGAAAGAAAAAGGATAATCGATTTACTTCATGAATATTAGGATGTCTTAGCATTTTCTAATGATGTGCTAAAGGTTTATAGGGAAGATGTCATGGAGCATACTATCCCTTTAAAGGATGAGAATGCTAAGGCCTTTTGTCAGAAGCTTAGGCAGATAAACCCTAGGTTGGCCCCTTAGTCCAAAGGAGCTTGAAAAAATGCTCACGGCTGGAATCATTGCTCAGACTAGGCATTCATCATAGTGTTCCAATCTGGTGATTGTTAGAAAGAATGGAACAACCAAACTTTGTGTCGATTTCAGAAACCTTAATCTAGCATGTAAGAAGGATAATTACCCTTTGCCAAACATGGAGACTATGTTGCAAAGGATAACGGGTTCTAGAATGATGTCCTAGCTAAATGGTTTCTTTGGGTATAATCAAGTTTGGGTTAAGAAGGAAGATCGACACAAAACTACTTTCACCACAGCATGGAGTACATTTGAATACATTCGAATTTTCGGTTAACTAACATTGGGGCTACCTTTCAAAGGGCTATGGACTATGCCTTCAAGGGTTTCATCGGTAAATTATTGAAATTTATCAGGATGATCTTATGATTGTTTCTAAGAATTGTACTAGTCATCTAGGTCATCTTAGGCAAGTTTTTAACATATGCAGAGAATTTGGAGTCTCTTTGAATCCTGCTAAGTCTATTTTTGGAGTAATAGAAGGGAATTTGCTTGGTCACATCATTTCCAAGGATGGGATCAAGATTGACCCTGAGAAGGTTGAGGCTATTCAAAAGATTCCTCTCCCTCATACTCTCAAATCCCTTTAGTCTTTTCTTGGGAAACCAATTTCCTTAGAAGATTTATTCCAAACTACGCAAAAATAGCTAAGCTTATTTAAAGTCTTCTGAAAAAGGATGTTAAATTCTTACAGAAATACGATGGCAAAAAGGCTTTTCAGGAGATCAAAGGTATTATTTCTAAATCTTCTGTCTTAGTTAGTCCCAATTATTCAAAGGACTTCATGATTTCTCTTTTGCTTCTGAATATACCATTGTTGGTGTCATGTTACAAAAGAACAAAGACAGTCACGAACAACCTATAGCTTTCATGAGTAGAGCACTTCAGAATTCTGAATTAAATTATACTCCCATGGAAAAGCAAGCCTATGCCTTAGTTAAATCTCTTAAGCATTTCAGGACTTATGTGGGTTATTCCAAGATCATTGCTTTTGTCCCACACTCTGTTGTTAAAGATACATTAACTCAAACCGATTGCTTAGGGACTCGTGCTAGGTGGGCTACTAAGATTCAAAAATATGATTTAGAGATTAGATCCACCAAGTTAGTCAAAGGTCAAGGTTTGGCTGAAATGATGACCGAGGGAAATGAAAAAGCTCTTGGTTTGATTTGTCTTAACAATTCATCTTCACCTGCGCTGCAAAGATTATGAGATCATGAATGGTAAAAGAATATTATTATTATTTATTAGATCTTGCATGTCCTAACCATTTAGTTACTTATAGGAGAATGGCTCTTAGATTAAAAACCACTAAGAATTGCTTATGAAGGAGATGGAGAAATCTTGAGGGCATTGTACTTAGATGTGTTGATGAGATAGAGTCTAAAAAGTTGATTTCCGAGTTTCATTCAAGATTTTGTGGTGGTCATTACACTGATAGAACTACTGCCCACAAAATCCTTAGAGTTGGTTACTATTGGCCTTCTATCCCTTTTGATGTTCATAAATTCGTTAGAAGTTGCCAAGGTTGCCAAATGTTCATTGGGAAGCAAAAGCTAGTTGCCCTGCCCCTACAACCTGTTGTTGTTGAGGCACCTTTTCAACATTGGGGTCTGGATTGCATTGGGAAATTCCATGAAAATTCTAGCAATGGCTACTCATGGATCTTGACAGTTACCGATTATTTCACTAAATGGGTTGAGGCCATTCCTACTAAGAATGCCACTGAAAATGCCATAATAGATTTGATTGAAAATCACATTATTACTAGATTTGGTGTCCCAGCTAAAATCACCACCGATAATGCCAAGGCTTCTAGTTCTATAGAGTTTTCATCTTTTTGTTTTAAGTATGTCATTGTGTTATCTCATTCGTCTAACTACTATCCTCAAGGTAATGGCCTCGCTGAATCAAGTAACAAGAATCTTATAACCATTATCAAGAAGATAGTAGGAGATAACAAGCAACCCGAGACAACAAAATCAAGTACGCTTTGCGGGCAGATAGGATAACTAAAAAGAAAGCTACTAGTAAAAGTCCCTTTGAACTTGTTTATGGTATGGATGTGACATTACCTATCCATCTTAAATTACAAGCTTACCAACTCCTTCAACATTTTTCTAGTGATAAAGATGTTGTCCAAAACAAGATTGATCAAATTGTGGAGTTGGATGAAACACGCAGGAAAGATTTCGATAGTATATGCAAAAATTAGTCTAACATGAAGAAAAGCTTTGACAAACCTTCTCGGTCTAGATCTTTGCAGGTTGAAGATATGGTTTTACTATGGGATCGCAAAAATGAAAAGCCAGGAAAGCATAAGAAATTTGTCAATTTGTGGTTGGGACCTTACATCATCCAAGGCATTGTTGGTCCAAATTCATTCCACTTGAGCAGATTGGATGGTGAACCACTTGACTTACCTGCAAATGACCAAATGCTCAAGCTATTCTTCAAAGATGACATATGATGCCATGGGGCATCCTTAGTATTATATTTCTAGCCTTACACCTTGTCATTTTAGCATTTTATTTCTGTTCTTAGATTAAGTTTACATTTCATGTTTATAGAATTGTTATAGAGCTTTTATTTTATATAATGTTCTATGATGATTTTTGGATTATATTTGGATGGATGCTACTTATGTCATTTTGTGTTTTCTTTGGGTGTAGATTCTAGATTCTCACATTACTTTGATGAAGCAACATGTCCCCAAGTAGAGCCAGATGTTCGCCACTCCATGTCAACTACCCCATACCTATACATTTTTTCACACATGGATTTCCATCATGTCCGAGCACTCAGACAATCCACAGATTCATCATTATTAGCTATATGTACACTGGAGTTTTGTAAACCCATTCTACATTTTGTAATGTAAATGATCCTAGTAAGACAAATGTATGTAACAACTTAGGTAAATTTCTTTTTCTCATGATGATTTCTATCCTAAGAGGTTTTTAGTCTCACTGATTCATGTGTCTTTCTAAACACGGATGATCAGCAAAGCTTTTCCCTCCAGCCTCACCCCACAGCTAGGGTGGATTTTGTTGTTAGGATTTTAAATGAGTCCTATTGTTATTTATCGAGTCTCTGTAAAAGCGATTTGGGAATAATTCTAACTATTTGGTTAGATTATTTTATTACAAATCACTTATTCTATTAGATCATATTTTGTGTCGCGGAAATGGATAAGTATTGAGTGTCTATAACGAATGGGTGTTCCCCCTTCATGGGTTAGAAATGCAATCTTTCATGTAAATAATATTTTAGCTTTAATTCTAAAGTATTAGAGGATTGGAAAAATTAATAATCCCCTCATGAGTCAATTAATTAAATTTTCTGGCTAAAATAAATTAAGATGCTAAAGCCAGAAATTTAATTAATTTACATCCCAGGAAAAATTAAATTCTTCAATATTTAACAGTCGTGGGTTTTAAAGTTTTTAATTTTTGGAGGTCTCCAACCAAGGAAATATTGAAAATTTCAAGATATTTTGGACCCTTGGGCCATAGTAGTTAAGTTAAAGTCAACTTTTTGAGGCAATTAACTCAAAATAATTATTTGTGAGTTAATTAAAAGGAAATTAAAAGTGAAATCCGAATTTCCTCAATAAGTAGCTTTATTTCAACGGTGATGATTAAAAGATCATTTGATCTGCATCAACGGTTGAGATTGCTTTGACAGGGATGAAGCCAATTAGCCGTTGGAGATTTTTCTATAAACGAGAGGCCTCTTTCCATTATTTGGATCGGATTTTTGAATCGTGTACTTGCTCTAAGAAAGCTCTTGTAACTTTTTCTGGTTAATAAAACACAGAGACTTTGGGGTTTCAGACCGTGGTGTTCCTCTTTCAAATTCATGTGGTAATATTGCTCTCAATATTTTGCTGCTTTTATTTATTTGTTGGATAATAGCCTTTAAGGATTGATCTATACACAGGTATCTTGCACAAATTTCTAGGTTTTTAAAATGCCATTTTGTTTTGATAAAAGTAGCAGTTATCTCTATTTCTTGATGATTTTATGATTATTTTGAATCTCTATTAATCTCAAAATCAGATCTAAGTTTGCAGAAGTTATTATTTAGGATTTGGGCATTTGGGGAAGTCCTGAGCTAGACCAATTGACTATCAGATTAGAGAATCTAAAGAACCAACTGTTTTTAATTTTTGAAGTCATCTTACAAAATATTTTATTTGCAGAGTTGTTCTTGGATAGTGCCTCTTTAAAAATTTCCAGTTTATTTACAAACTTGTGCAAAACTATTTACATCTGGCTATTAAAGGTCTTTGAGCTACAGATCTGCTAGATCTGTAGAATATTATTGTAGATTTGTCAATGTCAAATTTTTAATTCATTAGGGTTTTGAATATTTTGTATATTTTGTATATACATGTTTGGCGGTTTGCTATCTTTTGTTTGTGCAAGGACAGATATGAAGATTACAAGCGAATTTTGTGGATTCTGGAGACAAATCTAGGCCTCGGAGGGCATCTCCATTTTGTGTGTAGGTTGAAGAGAAATTGCAAGAGGATTGTAGGAAAAAAAATTAAGGCCTTGGAGGCCTTGTGCTAGCCACCTCCAGCTCCTTCTCGACCTCTTTTCTTCTCTATCTCGGCCTTGCTTCTCGACCTCCCCTCTTCTCCTCTCTGCCTACTCCCCTCTTCTCTTCCTCGGTCTGCCTTATAGCCCCCTCATTCTCGGTCTGCTCCCTCTCCGTTCTTAGCCTCCCTCTAAACCTTCCTTACAACCCCTACTATCTCAGCCTCCTTCTCCCTTATCTCCCCTACTCTCCCTCACCTCTCAGCCTCCATTCTAGGCCTCCTTCTCTCATTCTCGACCTTCCCTTTCAGCCTTACGGCCTCCCCTCTCCCCTCTTCTTGGCCTCCCTCTTCCGACCTTCAAGACCTTTCTTCTTTCACTCCCTATCACCATAAATTTTCCTAAACAATTTAACAATTTTTTAACAAAAAAATACTCAATTTTTTTTTTGAATTTGGCATTTGGAATTGGAGGATTTTCAGTGATTTGGGCAGCATATCTCCAAGTAGCTTCAAGCCCCTAAGCACTGACTGGTGCACACCCTCTAACCTTTCCTCATTGCAATTATCTGATTGAAAGCAAGGCTAATATTGGCATAGTTTTGAAATTAGTTGGAGTTTAGCAGTAAATTTAATTTACATCTTTTACTGTTATACATTGCAGAAATAGAAGTTATCTTCAATGACTTTTTGCATGCTAATTTCCAAACATTGTTTCACTAATGTTCAGTAATTTATTTATGAGTTTTTAGATCAAATGCATCAATAGATCAGGAATAGTT
Source organism: Pinus taeda (assembly GCA_000404065.3). Classification (NCBI taxonomy): domain Eukaryota; kingdom Viridiplantae; phylum Streptophyta; class Pinopsida; order Pinales; family Pinaceae; genus Pinus; species Pinus taeda. The sequence continues at coordinate 175,990 of APFE030756039.1, forward strand.
AAACTCAGAAATTTTCTGAATTGTTCGTTATTAGTTTGTCAAGTGAAGTTTTTGCTGTTATATATAGAAGAAATCTGAATTTTGCATGGTTATAGGACTGCTAATTTAGAATATATTGTTCGCATTAACATTTGATATAAGAGCAGATTACTACGCTGATATTTGATTGATGTAATCTGAGTTTAAACACTTAGTTTAATTTATGAAATACATTTGTTTGTACATCCTCATGCGAGTCAGACTAATCTAATTTTACTTATGCATCTAATGACCTTTGATTGAGTACCTCATACAAATGGATTTCTGAATTTAAAGTGTTTTATTTCCAAAACTTTATATTTCAGTCTTATTGTACATTTCAGTAATTACTTCTACTGATTTTACATTTTATATTGTTGGTATATGTGTTTTCACATTACGAACATCATTTTTTTGAACCTTAAGTTAAAAAACGCTCACAACATAACTCAGAATAATTCATATTTTAGGCCCTCGTTTAACTAAAATTAACCAAGTCCCTGCATTTCACATAGTTTTAAGTTTTGCATCTGCATACAAGACAATCGAATCATTCAACAACAGTTTCCCATCCTTTACTTGGACTTTATTTCATTCACAAGATCGTTGACTCCATAAGGCACTGGTATCATTTTCCTCAAATCAAATTGAATCCTTCAAATCTTGCGCAATCTAAACAAGTATTGGTTGCTTAGTTGTGTCTCCCAAATTGGTTAGTTCCCAACAGATCTTCCTTCATTCCATTTCCATAGGGTCTACCCCCCTTAGTCTGCTATTGGGAGACAATTCAAACAGAGAGATTGGGGATCAGTGTGACAGCCCCCAATTTGAGTTGTTGCCATGGTGCCTAGACATTTTGTGCGACAACTACCATCTAAGGAAGTTCTCAACTCAGTTGTTACCCTTCAGATCACATGAGGGTGATCCCATTGCACAGTTGTGCCATCATTAGAATTGATTTAGTTGCATGTCTTTTTTGAGCACACATTAGAGCTTGATGATCCATGATTAGTTGTGCATGCATGAGTCCAAGGAGATATTAGTGTAGCATTATGAGGCTATGTTGTGACAATGTATCAGCTATTTCATTTGGTTTACTAGACCATGCAACTTGAACTATGTAAATGTGTTTCTTACTTAGGTGGTTATCTAATGCTTATGGTCAATCAAGGCATGTCTCTATAGTTCCCACTAGAAGGCTAATTTTGTCCTTATGGCTTGTTTTAACTTCTAACCATCTCCTTATGATCATTTATGGTGGAGATGGGTGTGTGTGGGCCTTATAATAGATGTATTGGGACATATGATAATCCAAAATTAATGTGAAACTTCCTTTTTATAACAATTTGAATTCTTATACAAAACCTCTCAATTTTCCCACGATTTCATTTGGCTTAATAAATTTAGATTAACATTTTAGAGAACTGAAATTGAGAGTAGAACAT